>CM053982.1:20275343-20316773 GCA_028641955.1 Protonibea diacanthus | reverse complement strand
TCACTCAGTGATTCTTCTTCTCTGTCTTTCTCTGTGTCCCTCTGTTCATTGTTGTCTTTGCACTCCTTCACTCTGACCAGTCCCTGCAGCTCCGTCCTCCTTCATGCTGGGTCACACAGTGCTCACAGAGCTCCAGCAGTACAGGATGTCATCATGCAGCATCAGGACCCAGTTCACACTCAGACCAGCAGACCTGTCAGAGCTGGAAGCTCCAAACTATTATCACATTCAGCTCAGCGTGATCTCATCAGAGATGAACAGCACTGCTGCTTCAGTATCACTGATAGACACAGATGAGTAGGAGATGGTAAAGACAACACAATGACTATTTGAGGTGGTTAAATAAAATGTGAGGACATGATTTATGTGTTTTGTTTGGTTACTGTGAAGACTAATGGTGTTGTTAATGGTTGTCCAACAGGAGCTCAGTGTTTATTTGTGATCCCTTATTGGATCGTCTTATATAAAATATGAAATAGAATGAGGTGTTTCTTGTTTGTAGTTCCACACTAAAATGTTGATAAAGATAATAGTTTGTTGTCTGGTTGATACTTAGTTATTTTATGCTATGCTATGCTATGTTAGACTGTATTACACTGTTTGTATGTCTAAGATACAAGGTTGTCATATCCTGTACAGACTGCAAAGCTCCCTGAGGCAAATAATAGTGATAATGGGCTGTAGAAATAAAACTGACTTGACATCTTACTACTGGCCCTGAACAGACACATGTATCTCTCTCAAGTGCTTCAGCCTGAGGCTGTCTGGATAAAATATGACCATCCATTAACGGTAACAAGGCTAACACAGGTATGTGCTGCGATCTGCTGAAAGGGGAACTGAGAAAGTTAACAAGCTAATCCAAACAACAAAGAATCAACAAATTTAACAAGATATTCAAAAAGACATTTTACTTTCTGCCCATGAGGATTCTTATATGTTGTTTGCATGGCTCAGCATAAACAAGTTATGAACAGGTTAAAACATGTTATATCTTAAACTACAACAGATAACTGTGAAAAGGTATTTCAGGATTTAATACGTTGATAGATAAAAGTAAACTTGACTCCCAAAGTGATGAAATAAAAACCTTTTTACCATAAGAGCAGCATCACGGCTGCATCCCATTCAGGTAAGTCAGGTCCTGGGTCCTGCTATAGTGCTGACTCACTCTCAGTAGAACTGAGTCATCGTTAACTAAACGAGTTCCACCTGTGATTTTCTGCTCTGACACAAGAACGTCTGCTGTGCTAACTAAACCATGGACACACTTATTTGTTCATGGAGGCTGTTATTGGGAGATATAAGTTGAGACCTTTACTGTTTGTATAATTATTTCAGAGTAAATTAGATAAAGAAGCGTGCAGCCTGTGGTACACATAAGCAGCCTGATCAATATTAATTAGATACACACAGCTAATTGGAAAGCATACAAGACTGGCAGCAATTCCCACAACAGGGAGTGAGCTGGCATTCAGAGAAGCACGCCAGGTGTCCAGCAGCACTGTGAGCACACAGCAGGGAGGTGGAAATAATGTCTCAATGCATGAACAAGTCCAGTGGTGGTCTACATTTCTCTGCTGTGCAGTCATCACTGTGATGATTATGATGCTCAACACAGCTGTCTAAGAGCAACCTGTGCATGACTGAGAGAGGGGAGAGGAGGGCAGGGACAAAGTTTGTTCAGTTCATATCTCATTTCATACACAGACACACTTACATGAAAACAGCAGACGACAAAAAGGATTAAACGGAGCTGACATTAAATATTCATCAACTCACTCATCCACCAAAAGCCATACACACAAATATAATCTTTCTTGCATGAAAAAGCACAAAAGAGGCCAGTCAAAAGCCGAGGAGAAAAACAACATTTTCAGCTTTTATTAAATGAGGTCCACACTGGAGCACATCTGAGGTCATCTGAAAGCTGTTCCACAGACTGGAGCATTAAACATAGAAGAAGCCGATTTCATTTTAATCCTTGAAACAGTCCTATGTGTGATGACCTGAGAGACCTGTTTGACTCACGAGCACTGAGCAGGTCTGAGAGGTGTTGTAGAGCCAGAACCTTAAAAACAAGAAGCTGAACCTTGGAGTCCATGCTGAAGTCTTATAGAAACTGATAAGTGATTGGAAAACTGGTGTTACACACCCTAACACTAACACATGGGAAATCCTGAAAGATAGTGCAGCACATTGTGAGGCACTTCAGCAACAGGACAGATCAGGACCAAAAGGATGAAACAGATTTACAGATTACTGCCAGACTGACTGCCTCTTTATTAGCTTAGTGTTGAACCAACAATCAAATCACATCTCAACATCACAACTCTCTCACCTGCCCTCAGGACAGTATTATCTCCAGAAAAGAAACATCAAGTTATCAGATGAAATATTTTAACATCCACAGATTGCAAATAAAACAGCAGAAGAGCAGTTTTATTGCAGAAGGAGAAACAGTTACAACTTTTATGTGCAGAGTGCTGAGAGTCGCCTCTGTGCTGGTAAAGACAATAACCTGATACATAATCCACTTCTCTGACTGTCTTTAGAAACAATGTTACAGTCCCTCTCTCCTCCACAGACTCTGACAAAAGGATTTAGAGGGAGGGCTTACTACAGCTCAAAAAATAGCAGAAGAAGAGATGTTCAATGTTTTGATGGTTTTTAAAATGACCTCAAACTGCTGGTGGCTAAGAAACTCATTATGAAGTTTTGTAGCCAGCAGCTATGGTACTTTACAAAAGTGAATGAGCCACTCTTCAAACAGCGGGAGATAATCAACTACAAATGAGTCAAATCACAAGATGAATTACTTAAAACCTGCAGGTTTATTCATTGTTGATTTTACACACAGCACCACAAAAGTCTGTAGTTTTTTGGTACAAACCATTAGTACTACATGATTATGCAGGATGTTTTCCAGTCACTTTGTTTAAATGGTGGATATGTGATGAAGTCCAGAGGTCTTGTTGTTCTTGAAGTGTAAAGGCTCATTGAGCAGCTCTAAATACATGTAATCCACAGAACCCCGGGGTGGCAGCATTGGAGAGATGAAACAGAGCCTGAATGAAGAGTTTGACAAGACTGACTGCACTGAATGAAACACTAATGTGTGCACAGACAATGAATTTATTCCTTATTCATACTGAAGACACCAGATGACTGTGGGCTATTTGTACAGGCCTGTACTGAGCAGAATTAGTGTTTATCAGTAAATTGTATTAAATATAATTATTTTGTCTCTTTAGATTTTTGTTCTCAGTGTCTAATAATTCATTTTATTCTCATTATGTGCAGTGAAACCTTCAATGCTGCAAAGCTGTTCATTTACATTTCTGTGCTAACTGGTAATCACTGTATATAACCTGACAGGGAAACTGGCAGCAGGTTAGATTCTGTGTGCACATTATTTGAATTTATATGAGTTGAAAAAAGGTTAACTGCACCTGAATGTTGAACAGTTCGTCTGCAGCAGGAGGTGATGGATGAATTGTGGTGCCAGAATAAAATGAAAATGTCTGTTCCCTGTCAAGACTTGAATGAAACATTTCAGTTTTTCAACATCTTATTTTTTTTTTTTTTACTTTCTTTTTCTGTTTCTTTGATTTTCCTCACTTTGATCTCATTCTATATTTCTCTCTCTATCCATCCTGTCTCCTGCCAGCCTTTTTTTTTTTTTTTGATCAAGTATAAACCACATTTCCGCCACAATATTTATGCTCATGAGCATTTTCTCCTTCGTAGCTTTTGTTCAACAAACATTTTGTTCAAATCAATTTTCAGTTTGACTGGTTCTTGTTTTTGTTCTCCCGTTCATTCAGTTCTTTTCTTCCTCCTACGTTTAGTCTTTTCTGCTCAGGGCGATAAGGAAGGTCAATTCAGCTGCTTTCAGAAGGCTGGAGAGAGAACAGAGTTTCTGTGACGAACACCTGATGAGTATCTGAGAAAAGAGAAATGTTGCTGTTGTATCTCACTCTGGACTGAAAAACGCTGAAGCTGCGACTCTTTTGCTTTAATGCACAAACAGCAAATCCTCACACCTCTCAGATCGTCTGATTTGAGAGAAAGATGTCTGAGTACCAATTCAAAAGAAAATTCTCAAGGTCCATTCAGAATAATTTCCAAGGAGTCCAGTGTGCAGATCCTCATGGGATATGAATAAACTGTTATTTTACTGCAGTATGTACAAATGTTGTCATTACGAGCTCAGTGAAATTTTCTGGTTTATTCTCTTTTCTTTGGCTTTGTTGTAGACTAATCAGAGCCAGGTAGGTCTGTCTGCTGGCAGTTAGTCTGAAGAGTCGTACCTTTGGCAACTGGGAGCTCAGAGGAAATGAAGTGAGGCCAGACTGTTGAGGAGAATCAGAGCGTCTGGAGAGTTCAGCTGTTTGTTCAAGACGCTTCATCTGCACAGTAGTTTATAATGAGGTCAAAGGTCATTCTGCAGGGCAGTGACCCTTCAACATGAGAGACTCATCATGGTAGCAGTAATAGTAGTAGCACTACCTGCAGTCTGCATGATGGAAGTGCTCCATCACATGTTCAGTCTGTGATGTTCAGTTTGTTGAGACAAATGCTGGAAAAGGCTGCAGCTTTACTGCTATCAAGTCTGCAAATGCTTCAAGGTAACTCAGTGTTCCCACTAACTTGTTTTCACTTTGCAGAAGGATTCTTATTAAAGCAACACTTTGAAAAATCAACACATCATATTGACACCAGCAGCTCTTTCATAAACAGCCATTATGTCTAATGGAGCCTCTATATTCAATCTATTCCACTGCAGAAAGAAAATAATCATTCGTTCCTTCATTAGTTTTCAATAAAAAGACTGAAGCTCAAATCTCAATTTCATCTTTTTGCTCCACCAACATGCAAAGTATGTGTGATTTATTGATCATCTGCTCTCAGGTTTATAACCACAGATGGTTATTATATTCACAAATGTATTTTGTGCAGTGATATAAACAATCAGCTGACCTTCTCTTCAGAGGTCCCCGTAGTTTTTCTTTGTCCAGATACTATAACAATACTTTTCATTGTTTCAGTTGCAGTTATGAGCTCTGCTCTCTGAACTGTTTGGTTTTTTATGCTCTAAGAGATTCTACCAACGTTAAAGGATTTTATTTTTCAGATCAAGAATGAATTACAGAAATCACACTAACTGATCATCATGCTGGACAAGCTGTTCATTTTCTCCTCTGTATTTCTTTACTCTGTCTCTGTGCTTCACATTGATCAATCAGCTGTGTCTGTTGTTCTTTAAACAACATGACAGTGATGGAGGATGCCCTGTGTGCTCATGTTGAACGTCTTTGTCGTTGTTGTCATTTTGTTTATTCCAAAACATGAAACCGTCTCTCTGAAACACTGGAGTTCACGTCTTCATTCATCTCAAACATGTAGAAGCTGTTCACTGCAAACAAACTTTCTCTCTCAGCTGAGAAGTCGTGTAATGTAAGAAGGTCTGACACCTTCCAAATAAGACAGAACCATGGATTTTCACTGCTCTGGGATTCAGTGATGGAAACTGAAGCCTGAAATGCAGAGAGATCGATGGCTGATTTAACAGGAATCACTGTTGGTATTGAATTCATTTTTCACCGTCAGTTCCTGTTTTAATGGAACACATGACTGCTGCCCTGTGAAATCTGTGACTGACATTTAAATCAGGTCTGTCAGATGGATGTTGACATCTGTAGTTGGTGAGAAACATATTTCAGCATTCAGCTGTTGATTTATTCAAAATATGTTATGCTGTACAGCAAGTCTGGAAAATGTCAAATGGATGTCTGTATTGTTAAGACTTTGTGTGTGTGTGCGCATGTGTGTGTGAATAAAGTGGATTAGCATACAATGATATAGACATAATAGTCTGCAGAAGTAATCCCCAGTATTTGCTGCAGGGACAGAATTTGCATCCGTCTGCACCCAGAAAACTCCTCCAGCTTTAACATGCAAATGTACCAACTGCATCCAGAATAATAAGACAGGAGACCAGTGGACATTGTACTGTTCATAAAAACAATGACAAAGACCAACTGTGAGGCTGATAAACTGCAAACTGATTGAGCCAAACATTACAAATCTCTGCTGCTTGTTAGAGGACATGAAGCAGCTCATGAATCCATAAAGCAGCTCATATGTTTGCATCCTTTCACTCACTCTGATGAGTTCCTTTAATGAGTTACATTTATTGAAGTAAAGCAGATGTGACGACAGGCTCACACTAACACATTATCCTCAGACTATTTTTCTCCACAGCTCTGTCGATCTATTTAAATGTAAATTCTCTGTGGCTGAGGTGAGGATTTGTTACAGAAAAGTCCTGGAACTCTTTGAATCAGAGAAAGAAGGAAGTTGTTGTTGTTTTACCTTCAGCCAGACAAAAGTTCAGGTCTTCTCTTTTCTCTCTTTCAGTATCTCTCTGTGTCTTTCTCTCTCTGTGCATACTCACTGATTGTTTCTCATTAAATGTGGAAGTAGATGAAGTGATCAGGACAGAGCCTATTGCTCGTCACAGACATGTAACACCTATAGATGGAGGAAACCAATTTCCCAGAATGCAGCAGATAAGCAATTCGTTGTCTCGAGTAAAGCTCTCTTTCTGTGACACTTAAAAGACACAATGATCATTTTCATTTCAGCTGAACACAAACATTTACCAGGAAGGACCAACAGGATTGAAAGGACTGATCCTTCTGTTCATCTGTCTGTACTGTTCACATTTGTCCTCAAAGAGACATGAAGTGCATAAACACAGTATTTCATTCTCATGGATCTCCAAGCATTTGAAAAAACTCTTCACTCTTATTTCTCTCTCAAATTCTGATCATCAACAGCAGTTAACAGTGCAGACTTCTTGTTTTTGTCCTTTCACGTTTCAGCCACACTCAACACACAAATCTGCTGAAAACAATCAGAAAATCAAAAAGACAAGATGTCCCAAAGGTAAAAAGTGAAGGATGGAAACAAAACTTGAACTGATTGTTGCATTTCACTTCCCTGTGAGATCATCAAGTTTTGCTGAGTGAAAAATCAAACTGCATCTTCTGTTTTCAGCTGATAGAGAAACAAAAACAAAAACAAATGTAGAATATTGGAGCAAAATACTCGATGAAACCTTCAGACAGACTAAAGTGGTCTCAGATGTCTGAATCAGGTTCACGTCCAGGGCTCTGATCCAGAACTAACCTCACTGCTCGTGGCAGTTTTCTCCTCCAGATGTGCCTACAGATGTGTTGAGTTGTTGAAGAGCTGACAGGTGTTTCTTTGATACACACCAGTACACCATGAATATATTTGCTGCTGCACAAACCTAATGACCATACTGAAAATTTCCATCTTTAAAGTCTGCTCATGAATATTCATAAAAACAAAAATAAATATTTTTCTTACATCTGGTGACAATATTTATATATATTTCTCTCTGTCTCACTTTCTATCTCATACATCTGATGTTAACTAAGCACTGCTAAATGTTCAAATATCTCCTCAAATGAAACTGTTTTCTGCTGTGAGTGTAAATGTGTGAACACTGCCGTCATTGTCGAGTTATTAAAACATCCAGAAGATCAAACTGGATCCTGTCACAGTTCTGACATGGAGTCACTATTTCATGTTCAGCAGGGCGGGACTGTTTTCAGAGCAGAGATTCAGCCTCAGTTTTACAAGTTTACAGGACTGTAGATGGAATAATACAAAGCTCGATGCACCTCATGAACTGTGGCATTCTTCTTTCTGCTGGAAAGAAATATCTTGTTTCTCTCACTTCTCTTCATGCTGATTTCTTGATATTTTTGACCTCTAACATCGACACTAACAGCATACAATCCACTGCCTGTCAAGTGGATTCTCTGTAGAAACAAAGCTCTGTCAAAGTTTGCAAGAAGAAACTCTCCTCGTGTTTGTCAGCACACGTGACTCACCGTGACTCTTCTTCACCATCCTGTTCAGGTCTCCTTCTGTCCTCAGTGTCTCTTCCTTGTATGTTCAGTGTTTTCATGTCATTGTAATGTGTTGCTTTTCCACCTTCCTCCTCCCCACCACCACCAGTGTCTACACCCTGTGCATGCTGAGAAATCTCCAGCACTCTGCTGTTGCCTCCTGTAGACTCAAGTTTCTTTCCTGATTGACAAACTGTTGGAGGATGTTCTGCACTCACTGTTATCAGTTCACAGAAGTCACATAGACCTAATACAAATCAGTCTTGTACTGCCACTAATGTGCGCCTGTGTCTTAGTGGGATAAAATAATGATAATGACTTCTTAAGAAGGATTACGTGATGATGGCAGAGCAAACAGACTGTCCTGATTCAGGTAAAAGAAATAATTTATAGAGAATAGTTGTTCCCTGTTGCTCTTCCATTATCAGACTCTTGTATGTTTTTCCTGGCAGGAGGCTCAGTGACAAAGCAGCAGAATCAATGGGCTGGACTTCTTTTCTCTCTGTAAGCACCAGGTCCATATCAGTGAGGCTGTAGGTAAGGCCTATTGAGCTCAGCACAGCCTGTGCTGAATGAACCAACTGTGGAGGCTGACTGGAAGAAGCAGATTAACTAAAGAGGTTGTTCACAGTATTCATGGCTTCAGCTCAGAGCTGATCATTTCAATGTTCCACAACCTCTGGCATACAGCAAGTATGTGAGGCTGTTTTGTGTTTGTGTCTGCTTTTTTCCATAGGATGGATAGGATGAAGCTGTATCTCACTTCCTGTATGTCTCCTTTGCTGTCTCTCAAATCCATTTATCCTCCAATTTCAAACAAGCAGCAGCGATCTCTGTGACGTCTGACTGGATGTTCACATCACTGCCTCGTTTTCTTTAATCCAGCCTCCACACAGTATGATTAATAAGAACACGGGCATCGTGTAAACACAAAGAAGAAGCAGAGATAAAAACAGACTAGTGTCCACAGTAGAAGAGCTCTGTGAACACATGAATGATGGATGATCTCTGAACTCAGCGGAGGTCAACATGTGAAGGAAACACACATCATGGTTTAAAGAGCACCAGCTCTGACAGGAAGGAAAAAACAACATGGAGCCGAGTGAATATGGAAGAAAAGTATTCAGTTTAAAGAGACGATGACAAGAAGAGCTGGACTGTGGACCAATCAGAGGGGACGTATGTGTGTGCAGCTCACAGAGGCTGAGTGACAGTGATGACTGGCTGTCACAGTGACTGCTCGTTTGATTGACAGCCAGTCCTGGTGTGTTCAGACGGTCCAGTGGCTGTTCATTATAAACTCCAGTAACACTCTGCAGTGTAACTTCCACCATCATAATCTGTTTATTAGGATTATGATCATGAACTGAAGAAACTGTTTCTGCCTTTGATTGGAGGGTCAATTCCAACACACGGAGAGACACACTGAATGATTTGGACTCCTGGACTCTCCTATTAGACAGCCACTGTGTCACTAATCTAAATCTGAAGAGTGAAGAACAGGAATCACAAGAGAATGATCATTTTTACACACAGCTGCACATTCAGGAAGTAAAGTTAGTGCCAACCTCCTGCAGACTCTGTGACACCAAATCAAAACGCTCTGACAACAGCTCAGAGATGATCTGGTTATATATCACACACAGTTTTGGACTATTACAGATAATATTCATTTTTTTTTAGTTTGTCTGGAGACATCAATGCTGTCATTTTGTGTACAGCTGATGTCACATGGTGCATAGTGAATTCATTTTTTAAATTCAAATTAAAATAATTACACTGTATCATGTTGTGATATATTCTCTGTCGGGGGTTTAAGACTGTCAATATTTTCACTTTGCATTTTGCTGAACTCAAATGTGTTTTAAACAAGAGCACAGGAAGCTTCACAGTCCTGGAACTTGCTGATCTGTAGAAAAAAGTAGAACCAATATACAGAAACCAACTGTGCTGTGAATTTTTGACTCCATCGGAATTTAAAATCCACTGCACTAAATAAGGCTGGATACAGTATTTTCCTGCACTTTCACATGTGGAGAGCTGTCTCCTGTTCTTCTGCATGCAAGACAGTGGACATTAAGACAACAACAACAACAATGGAAGACAGTGGACATTAAGACAACAACAACAACAATGGCAGACAGTGGACATTGGGTAAAGGCTGAAAATAAAATACTGAACTCAGACACAGTCAAGATAAACTGACTTTTCTGTTCTGTCACCTGGAAACAGACTGATGAGTGGTTAGTGGTTAGTTGGTGACATTTTAAGAAACTCAGCCTGAGTGACGGGAAATGTGACGTTCATTATGTTCCTTACTTTCCACTGAATAATGTTTGAATAATACAACTAACATTAGTTACAACAACCTTGAACCTAAACCTGACCCACAGACAAAACAAACTAAAGCTTCATTAGAGCCATCCAGAGATCACATGAACTCAAACTACAGGCTAAGGTCAGCTGTTAGAGCGTTTTCTTTTTCCTTTCATTATTTCTTTGTGTGAGAATTGTAATTGTAATCTGCAATATGTTTGATCTTTATTCACCTCATTAAGCAAAAGTAAAATTAAGCATAAACAATTCACTGCAGAAATAATTAAATATCTGAATGAATATTGTATTTTTATATTCAGTTAGGATATTATCAGCTAAATTCAAATCCTGAAATCATTTTAGAGCGTATTTCTGTAATGTCATCTAAATCGAGATAAGACACAGACTTAAAATGCCCCAGGTTCAACCAACAACTGTACAACTACAAAAACGTCAAATACAACATATAACAAATATAACAATATCTGAGCTTGATTTTTTTGTCTTTGACGTGTGTAGAAACCAGAACCTTTCAGGATCCAGGTTAAGAGTTGACAACAGGAGGCTTAGGAATGCATTCCTGTCATCAAACTCAATATCACTTTTTTTGGCTGGGTATGTCCGTACAGCATCCTCCAAATTCTCAACGAAGTCGGGAGGCGTGAACACGTGTGGGTTCGATCCCTGTCACCTCTGTAGACTCATCTGGTGACCTCAGCCTAAACCCTGGATTGTAGGGGTCATCATTCCAGGCTGAAATATGCCAGGAGTATAGTCAGCACTGCAAGTCGTCTTCAGGCAGACCCAACCCAGGTACACAATAGATCTGATCAAGTTATAAGAACATTCTCTCGGAAAAGCTCCTACCAAAATACAAAATGGCTGCCATAATGCATCCCTCCCCACATATTAACTGCTTCTGTGAGAGGGGAGGCCTAAGGTCACCTCTGGAACCCGAAATGAAGAGGCTGCATCCATTGTTCCGATGCTTGCCGTTGCTCACCCGTCTTGCAGACTGAAGTCCAATAGGTTAGTAACTCACTTGTGTTCTTCTCTCTGAAAGGTAAATAGAGGGTGTGTGTGTAGTGTGTGTACCATCTATCCAATCATTTGTTTTCCCAGGAGTCACTTTAAACGTCTCAATAAAAATTATAGGTATCTTCTGCAGTCAGCACAGTTTAGTCTGGCTGTAATCCAGTCACTTCTATATTTAGAGTCACAACGGTGACACTGAGAGCCTGAGAGCCACCAACACTGACAACTTCAGAGAAACGTTACTGACAGATGATGAAACATCCTGATATCTTCAAGTGGATGCAGTGAAAATTAGGGATTACAGAAACATGTGGGAGGATGCCAGCTGTGCTTAATGCTGAATTTACACAAAACTGCAGGTATTGGAAAGAGAAAAAGTTGATTTCAAATTAGGGAAACCATAAAAACATCTGTTGGCTGTCAGACTTTGTATTAACAGAGGATTTTCAATTTTAGTGTCAGAAACCAAAAAGTCACATCCTCCAAACAAAGATCATGTTTCCTCTAATGAACAAAGAACTAACAAGCTAGAAAAACTTTTCATTCTGGATCTGGGTGCAGGTCTGCTCGACACCATCACCATCATATACACTATAAACATCTTCACCAGCTCAAAAGAATCACTGGAGCTCAACCTTTTACAACCCACTTCACCTGTTTAAAGCTGCAGGTAAAGACAAGGACACTTTGATGCTCCATGTTGGGACTAAATATCACCTTGTACTACTGATGTCTGAGTCAGTGATGCTACAGAGTCTGGCCTATGAAATATGCAACGAGCAGAAACATCACAGGGTCAACGATTTGAATCCAGCTGAGTAACTTGGGCAGATGGCTGTTTAGCTGCATCACAAGAAGATGATGAACATTTACACCATCATTACTTCAGAACCAGTTACTGTGGCCAGTCTCTGTGTTCTACCACATCTCTGAAGTTAGTGATGTCGATTTGTTTGCTCAGATGACAGCATCTATAAACTGGCTAGCAGTTTCTTGTTATTCAGCTACTTTGACTTACATTGTGCAAAAGTGTTTGAGTAAAACTGTCTCAAATTTCATAAAAGCATCATTATGCAGGATACAGACCAATCCCACCACATGTGATGTGTAGCCAATGGAAATCTTTTGACAGATTGTCAGTAAACAGTCGAACAGTCCTACAGGCAAGTAAATTGAGCAGCAGGGCCTTCAGCAATCACCAACTATGTAAAGATACTTCAAGTCCCTCAGATAACAGTCGACTGTTCACTCCTCTGCTGTTCAACATGGGGAATCAACTGTATTTCTTCACAAAGGTGCCAGCCTCCACAGCATAAACTCTCCATATGCGACCTGGCAGTCAGCTATAAACTGACTCAGCTCAACAATGTGAACTTGCATGTCAATATGTGCCCGTAGAGCAGCAGTCCCATCTTTCAGTTTGTTTGACTGAGAAGCAGATCAAGCCCATGATGACTGATGGCGCTTGTTGACACATTTCACTGCTGCATACTCCTCCCTATGTTCTCAAGCCTGATCTGAGATCTGCAGATGTAAAGTGAGCCATAGGATAACACATGTTGTTTGCTTGGACCCGTTAAATTATAAGACCACCATCCACTCTGAGTTACCAGTTTATTAGATATGTCTATACAAATAATGTAACTCAGAACAAGTATAACTCACAATGAATCCCACCTGTTCCTTGTATTTGTTTTTACTTGAAGGTGCACAAGTCCTGAGGGATTACTAACTCTAACTACTCAGTATAGCGTATCACTTTTACTTGAGCTGCACAGAGAGGGTGTGTTTCAGTAATTAGTGATTAATGAGGACTTATTACTGTAGTAATCAGGAACGACTCAAGAAGAAAGTGCTCAGCGTAGTCGGTTCACGAATGTTATGAATGAATCATTACTGCAGTTCATTCCTTATCATATTTCTCAGTCATGTCCTGTATAAAGTCATCATTATATCGTCCTCGATTTGAATGCATCACGTCGCGTCACATCTTCTCATGTGAACTTTCTCCTCTTGATGATAGTAATATTGGACATTTCTGTCTTGGATCACAGAGGAGTGCTGTAGCATTTGGTTCATTTAATGTCAGCTGAAGCTCCCAGTAGCCAGTCAGTGCTCTGTGCTCTGCTCTCAGTATTAAGGGCAGTCAAGGTCCAGCTCTTAACCTTTTCAAACACACTACACACACTCCTCCCTCATCATGTTGTATGTCAAGTACAAACCTCAGACTCTCTCATTCAAGAGAGAATGATGGTCAGTAGCACAAAATACAGGAAGTCTTTTCCTAATGAAATCAGTTCTCTTTGCTGTTGTAGCACAGACCCACAGAGGGAGCCTCTCTCTCTGCCCTCATCGTCCATACTGCATCCTCCATGTCCTCTTTTCTCTGTTCTCCGCTGGCTTCTCCTCTCCACACCGACCTCTGCTGCTTTCATTATCTGCAGTGTTTGGTCTCCTGCTCACTTCTCTCCTTTCACATGTTGCATCTTTTAAACAAAGTCACATTCTGCCCTGTGACCGTTATTCTTTGGAGATTTCCCTCTGAGGGCCAAACATATCAACATATGAGGCTCCCAGCATCATGTGAACAACTTGTAACATGTACTGACACTTTAGGCCTGTGACATGATCGGCCTCATGGATGTAGCTGAGCAGTCAGCTGACACACCGAATATTTATGAGCCATTGTTTCCTGATGCTTCGTGATGAAACACCGAACATGCCTTTTGGTCTTTTTTGGACTAACTCTGCTCGTGTGTCTGAGTGCTGAAGGTTTGAGACGCTCGATGGAGTCCCAGCATTATGTTTGGAAACAGTCTGTCAGCTAATTAATGTCAGAGTAAAGTGTGGCTGCTCACTGATCTCATTAAAAGTGTTGTGTAAATAAATTACATCTGCTTCACAGTTGGCATTCCAGCAGGGATCATTTACTGTGGGTAATGAAAGAACTACAAATAATAAGACACTTGAGAAAACTCAAATGTTCAACACTTTTTGTTGGAGATGAAGATTTAGACAGATGCTGTGAGGCTGCGTTTGCTGCTCGTTGTTGGGGGGTCTGCAGTGGGCTGGGGGAGAGAATGAACCTCCTGCATGTTACACCCTCCAGGTGAGGCTTGTTGCTGACAGCTAAAAAGGTTGCTGTGCTGCTCATGGGTGACACAGCATTTATCGTAGGAAAGGTCTTCAGAGGTGAGCTGGTAGAGATTCACTGAACCTTGTTAGCAATTAAAGAACAGTGAAGCATAAATACACTGAGAGCTCTTCTTCTCCACTCAACCAAAGGGTCAACTGTGGCAGAGCTGTCAGGGTACGCTGCACAACAACAGGTCCTGTCTACTGAGGAAACATATCAGGATGTTTGAATCTGATCTGGGGACTGTATATTACACTTTGTGCCATAATTGACAGGCTGACATTTCTGTTCTACAGTCTGTTTCCTCGTGAAATATTCACAGTTTGATAATTCATTGTGGATCTGTGAGGATAAAGACAGAAGCAGCAAACCAAAAACTCTCCTGAATCCAAACAGCCGTGAACAGTTTCTCTGCGGTGACACTTCACTGTCACCTCTAAATGATTCAAACACAACATCATTTAGGTGCACAATGAGAGGACTGTTCTACTTTCATTCTTATAATCTTCAGCTTTTGTTTAAAGCTCCTCTTTCTGGTTTTAATCTTAATTCTGTTTACCATGATATAAAGACAAAGTTTAAATGTATTTTACAGTGAGAGGTGAGCAGCTTTTGGGCAGTAAAGTGATGAATCACATTCATGAAACATTCTCATTCATGCATTCAGTGTTGATTCTTCAGATATTTGAACCTTGAGCTCGATCACACAGAGTTCAACTCGGAACAGTTTAAGAGGTCAAACAGACCAAAGGACGACCTCGTACATGCAGAGCAGCAGCATACAGGACATTTTCTAGTACGAATATAAGAACTAAAATCTTCAGGACAAAGGTTACAATCACATCTCTTCTTCTCTTTTTTAGTTTTTTTCACAGGTCAAAAAGTCTAAAGACAGAAAGAAGGAGGGTTCATCTGAAGTCTGAATCACACGTTAAACATTTATTGACTTTCTCAGTGAACTTGATCAAATTAAGAAAAAGTCAAACTGCTGTCATTTGAATAATTCTATGAAGCTGGTTTGAAGGAGAGCACACTGGCTGTATGATGAGCTTAACTCATGCTGATGATTTGTCTTTTGATAGGAACATATTTCTTCTCATCTAACTCTCTGCTAACACAACAAATCAGAGTATTTCCCACAAAGTTGAACTATTCCTTGAAGCACAGAGCTGAATAATGAGCTCTCAGTGTCTTCTGGGGTCACCACAGACTCACAGTTTAATGGTAAGACCACCTCTGAATATCAGTGCCAAGTATTTATTGTTTTAACAATCTATCCAGTCACCTTCTAAACACTTATCTGGATGCTGGACTTCGTCCAGCTCCTCCAGGGAAATCTTTAAGTTCTCTCAGGTAAGCTGGGAGATGAAGTCTGTATCGACCTCAATGTCTCCAACCAGTTAGTTTTGAATTAAATACAACTCTGGGAAAACACTCCGTACATATAGTTCAATGTGTGAGCTGCTATTAGCTCTTCCTCTGATGCTTTAACAATGCAGTATTGAAACTAATTCCTCTGTGGCTCAGCTGGATCCCTCTTTGCTCGATGCACCACCCATTTGTTCTTCAACACACATCCTATAAGTTCATTTGTGATAACAGAGTCACACCACAGCAGGTAATTGGACAACCAGCCTTTTAATCTGTTGATTAGATGACTGATTATCAACTGATTACTCCCAATCTCCTGGTGTCATCACACACAATTAATAACCTCTGTAACAACATAATTAATGTGTGAGAGTGGGTGGGTGATGAATCTGATATTTGTTTCGGGGTGTGACACTGAACTCAACATGATTTGTATTAAGATGAGAATGAGGCTGATATATTAAACTGCAATATTCTCCAACATCTGTCCTCTACACTGCAGTAAAACACCAGCACAAACTGCAGCTTCCAGTGAGCTCTACCTCTCTACACAGTCACAGGAAAAACATTTTAAGCTTCTGAAAGGAAAGCAATGTGGATTCTACTTTTATTGTGTATTATCTTGAATTGTATGTGTTGTGTTTCAGTGCCAAAAGAGGCAGTAAAGAAGGAAATGAAATAGAATTACACCTAAATAGAGAAAAAAGAGCAGCTGTGTTCCAGTTGGACATGAAGAAATAGTATGAAGTCACAACACTCTGAACTGTAGTGACAACTTAAATAAGTTAAACACAGTGTTTAGAAATGTCTCATCACTGACAGAACACTAGAAGTAACTGTGCTGTCATATTATCAGCTGAGACACGTCTGGATGATCTTGGCGTAGATACATAATTATATTCATTAAAGTGGAAGTGTAGGTCAGGGTCTCATTTTTTCTAGAGCAGCTGAAGGCTACAACGTGTGTCCTATTTCACTCCAACACAGCAGTCAAAACATCTCATTAGTGCTTTGGGACTGTGAGATTCATTAATGGAGACGTGACGAGATTAAGGATCCAAAGAAAACAGAGCTCGCTGACACTCAGTCTTCTGCTCGCTGTCTCTCTGTCTCACTGTGAACTCAAGAAGCAAACAAATCACTCATTAAAATTACACTGTTTAATTTGTCCTAATTAATTGGATGAATCTTCTAGAAAAGGGCGTCAATGCTAAACACTGAAATAGACGACAAGTGTGAGCTGGAGGAGCAGCAGTGAAACATAAAGGAGCCTCATCTTGGTATCAGCTGCAGAGGTCTGAACAATTACACAGAGCACTGTGCGCTATCAAATCAAACGCCTTTAAAATGTATCTCTGGCTACATTCCTGAACACACCCTCACATCCATCCCATCAATCATCACAACAGCTCTCAATGCTGCTGACTTGGGAAAACACAAACACTCCACATATATAAAGAAATAAACAGACACAAAAACACAAACAGAGGTTTCTTCCTCCCGTCTGCTGTCAGCTGACCTCACTGTTTCTCATGCAGTCACTGCTCAGCATCTATTATGTTGCTGTCTCAGAGAAATCATTCCAAGGTAAACAGACATATAAAAAAGCAGACAGAGCTGAAAATTCAGGGGAGCCAGCAAACATGAACTTTAAGTGGAGAGAGGAGAAACACAAGAGAGCAGAGAGAGATGGGAGAGGGTGCAGACTGATGAGTGGAAAGTTCACGGGGAGTGAAAACATTTGAACAAGTCGCTGAGAAAACACGCAGGATGAGAAGTAGTGATCGGAGTCAGGACTGCTGATCTCTGTTCAGTTCTCTGATTATCGACTGCTCCAATAGATAATAATCATGTTTCTATCAGACAGTGTGAGTGTGAGAAATATGAACCATAAAAGATCAATATTCTGTGATTAAAGAGATTCACAAAAAGAAACCAGAAGAGGTCAGCTGGTGCCTGAAATTCTTCCTCTGGTGTCTCTGAGCCAGGAACTATTTTTCCGTCACTATTTCTGCCTGATTTTACTTTAAACCGTCTCTCTGCTCATCTAAACACTCAGCAACAGTATCAGTCAACACTGAAGTCAACAGTAAGATGAAACACTGTAACTATGAAACCACTGAAACATGTTGAAATGATTTAAAGGAAAAGTTCTTTATCCATAAATTGTATTTTCAAAGTGAGACAGTGAGAAAAGAAACACTTGAACGTCTCCAACGGACTAACCAGAAACTCGCATCTCATCACAGCATCGACTCTCATAACTTGATGGTGTTTTCTCATGATGGTGTCCAGCTGGGTTGCTTCTATCACCACTTTGTTACTAAAAACATTCACCATTCCTGATACGAATCAGACAAGAGGATTTAAGATCACAACATTGAAAATATTTTAGACATGTGGCATCCTAGACACACGTAAACACATAAAGGAGCCATATGAAGCTACTGAAGCACACAATGAGTCAATAGGTGACATACAGTCGTACCACCTTGTGGCCTCCTTTTGTTCATGTACTGTTCAGTGCTGTACCTGCTACTACTGCTGCTAGCTAGAAGATCGAGTACACAACGCTGCTCATGATCATCTTGGGGAACTGATATTTAGACAAGACAGGTGACAGGTGATCAATAATCAACGTAGTAAGAGAGTGGCAAGTGCAGGTTTAGAGCATGAGGAGAGTGAGATGAGCTGTTTTTACCAAACCTGTCAATATTAAAGCACCAAGTGTCAAATGAGGATCCAGTCTGTCTCGACAGGAAGATCGAAATATCTTTGAGACAGAAATCTCTCTGAGATTCAAGAGAGATACAAGCAGGTCTGTGTGTGTGTGTGTGTGTGTGTGTGTGTGTGTGTATGTGTGTGTGTGTGTGTGTGTGTGTGTGTCCTCTTCTCAGGAATCCCAGGAAGCCACAGCCTTCAGCTTCTTCTCGAACTTCCTGCATTTGCGAACAAAGTTCTGCAGGTTAACGACTAAAAGTCAGTCGCAAATTTACTCATCTGGTGGCTTCTTGCTTAAATGCTCAAATGTTCACATCAAAAGAATGCCACAATATAATTTGATGATTTGTTTTGTTTTGTAATTGCCATAGTAAGTATTATAGTGCAATATGGTGGCTCTGCAGATCATTAAAATCCACGAAGACATTCCTTTAGTAAGTGAAACTTGCCAAAGCTATGCTGAGGTCATGCCAAGAGGGGTACACGTTTTTTCAGGAAAGGTGTATCGTTCTGTATCATATATCTGTTAGCTTTAGAGGTACTCATAAGAATATTTTTTATAACTGCTGGAGAGAGCCAGGCTAGTTGTTTCCTCTGCTTGCAGCTGCTATGCTAAGCTAAGCTCCACATCTTTGGGGCTGGTCAGCCCTCCAGTTAGTGTTCTGTGAATCGAAGGGCCTTGGTAAACTGCGATCTTTTGTTCTCCCTATCCTTCCTTTCTTTTGAGTGCTTTCTGCTCATCGGAGTCTGCAGAGGTGATCCCGTGTTCACTGACAGGTCCTTGATGCCTTCCCCTTTCATCAGCCTGGGCTCTTTTGAATTGCTTGGTGAGTGTCTTCTGATTTCTCCCCAAACGATGGATTTCACTTTCTCTTCTGCTTGGCTGATGTGCAGACTTGATGTTAGCTTTCTTTTCCTCACCTCCAAAATACCCTTTGCCAGGTTGTAGGTTATTGCTGTGAGAGTCTTTTTATTTTCTGCTCAGCTGTCCCTGCTAGTGTGGCTTCTCACGTTTTGTCAAGATCTTGGTCCAGTTGGTACCATTCTTTGTCATTTACCATCTTGGGCTATTTGATTCGTTTCCTCACGGGTGGGGTTGGCTCTCTGGGGTGGCATCAAGTGGGTCCCTCCTGAGAGGTGACACAGGTGCTGAGAGATCTCCAGTGCTGTGGGGCGCTTCCTGCCTGGAGCTCTCCTGCGTCTCACCAGGTGATGCTCATACCAGGAGGTTGCTAACCCCATACACCCATGTCAGTCTTTCCTGGAGGTCATCTGTCTTTCCAGCATCAATGAATCCTCCTCAGTGTTGCCACACCCAGACTTTCCTGAAGTCACTGGTTGCCCAGAGTTTCATCAAGTTTATAAAGTGTATAAATATTAATTAGTTAATACGAAATGTTTCTCATCAATCTTTGGTTGCTGACTAATTGAATTAGACACATACAGTAGATTAGTTTTATCAATTTTATTTAATGTCTTTAGATTAGTTTATATGTGGTTTATGCTGAAACACATACACAGATGGGGTCAAAGCTAAACAAAAGGAGGAAGGCAGCATATATGGCCTTTGTTGAAAAGTGACTGAACCGATATTCTTTGCTTTTCCGCGCCTGGTGTGATCATGTCACTATTTGAATGGATTAGAATAGTTCAGCGTCAGGTTTTTATGAGTTCAAGTTTATTGTTTTACTGGTATCACCCCATTTTTAGGGGTTGGGTGTAATCAACACAAGTATTCACTGTTTTTTCTAGTCAGTTGTGTGGATACAAAATATTAAACCATTTTGAATTCAAAGTATGTGTAAGATGAAATGAATTGGCACAAATATACAAACTTGGATGAACTAATAATTTGTACATTTTAATTGAAGAGATTGTATAAAAGACTGTATAAAACACAAAGCTCATAGTGGTCTCTAAATAACAGACAATGCTGGATACAACTAAAATTCTGCACTTAGTATCAGGCGCAGCCTCAGTGCACAAATGAAAAACATTGCTTGGTTATATATACACATATATATTATAACACAATTTGTTTTTCCAGGTTGTTCTTCACAGGTGAGAGTACAGAGTGTTCCCATTGTTGTTGCCACGAAACTGTTGCAGCAATCCTACATTACCTCCCCGAGTTGGTTGATGCAAAAGAAAGTTCCAATGAAGACGTTGATCAGTTTAAAGCATTTATTCAATCTTTTAACAAAGGCCTTGGAGATCCCACTACAGAAAATACACATCTGTTACACGAGTAGCTGGGTGAGATCTAGTGAGTATTCCCTGATTCTCGGTTTTTAACCCCTGCTGAGTCCTTCCCCTAAACATCACTTCCCCTTCTTCCTGCTTCCGTTGTTTTTACCATATAAGTCTGTATACTAGCAAGTCACAGGATGTTTACACTTCTTGTTCTCAGGGCATGACCATGGCCGTTTTGTAAACCTATCCTGAGTTAACCATTTATTCCTGAATTAGCCCTTCATCCTGACACTAACCATTTATTCCTGAGTTAGCCCTTCATCCCCTGAATTCAACCATTTAGCTCCTGAGTTAGCCCTTCATCCCTAAATTAACCATTTATTCCTGAGTTAGCCCTTCATCCCTGAATTAGCCCTTCATCCCTGAATTAACCATTTATTCCTGAGTTAGCCCTTCATCCCTGAATTAACCATGCATAGGGCGTGACCTCTTTGCATTATCTGTGTCTCTATGTTACACAATCCTAACAATCACCCAGAACTGCCCAGATCCACCCCTTAAACATTGTGATTACATATTTGCACCCTGATTACCTTTAATTATAATCTCAACGTGGTGTGGCTGCGGTGTATATCTATATCCACAAAACCCAGAGGACCTCCTCTCTGCTGCACCATGTTTAGGATGACTTGTCTTTGCACTGACCGAAAGCACCTCCTGCATTCCACACAGATGTCCTCCAGCCTTCTGGGCCCACTTTTTCTCAAGACTGTGTCTTTGTCATCCTCTGTAACAACTGTGTAGGCCATGAGGGCCACTGAGGCCCATTTGGAACAGGTGAGCGATGTGTGAACAGTGGTGCTCCATGATTTCACGGTCGCCCTCGCAGTTATCCAGGTACACCTTCAGCAAGGTTTTTCCAAACAGCAAACTGGTACCCATCACACCATGGTAGTACACATCCAGGCTCAGATCACCCTTGTCTTTCTCATAAATATTCTCAAAGATCTTCATGTACTTTTGGGTGTTGTCTGGATCTTTCTTCGCCTGTTCCACCATGCTTTTGAAGGCAGCATACTGGTGCTTGATGTACTCTTCGTACTTGCCGTAGGTTTCATTCACCTCGTTTATGTGGATCTTCTTCAGGCATTGGTGATTCTTTTGGGAGATGCTCTCCAGTTTGGTGTTGATTGCCTGAAAGTCCTTGTCTAAAACATGGCCCTCATCTTCAACCAGGCCTTTGCGAGCCACTGCAACCAGAGAGGAGACTATGCCAAACATGGGGTTGAAGGAGGAAGCAAAGGAAGCCACCATTTCCATGCTGTACAATGCCATGGCTAAAATTTTCTTGATCTTTTCTGCGTTATCCATCACTGCTGCTTTTCCTCTGCCAAGATGACTGTCACACAAAGTGAGTTTGGAGGCTGGAGAGATTAAAAAAAAAAAAAAAAAAAGGTTCTTTAAAACTATGTCCATACTCTGCATATTAGGTTTTGACCACAGTCTAGGAGCTTTAACTAAAAATTTGGTCACACAGGGTGACACTCAATATTGCTGCTTGCACTACCCTAAGTATTAAGTTCATAGCTAACACTGCTGGTACTACAGCTGTCACCAGCTGCTGCACAGACGCCATATTGTAAAAAGGTGTCCTCTTACACTACTAACATTACTAGCAATGTCATAATGAGGGCTTATGTTGTCTACAGTGATACACAGAGCTTCAACATGTGAGCAGAGGAGGAAACTAGAGCCGGAAGTAATGCATATATTCATTACTGATTAATCTTACCACTGTTTTTTCAGAAATTCAAAAATGCCCATCACAATTTCCCAAAAGGTTTACGTTATAAGAATAGCTTAATTTGTCCAAACCACAACCTGAAACTTCTGGCACCTTTAACAATAAGTAAGGATGTTTTGCTTTGTTTGTTTTCAAGCCTGTTTCTCTCACTTCCTACACAAAAACATGAATCAACCATCTTTCAAATTCATTTCAATCGGTCCTAGCTGACTCAGCTATCACCCAGAGATTAAACATTGTTCAGACTATAGATTACAAGCCACTGAGATAACAGATGTTTACTCACCAGAGATGAAACGCTTTCTATCCCTCTGCCTACTGGAGCCATCTGACTTTCCTTTATACCATTTTCCTCCCTGTAGTCAAATGAGGACCACCCCTTCCTGCCAAATAAGGGAGCAAACATGAGGAAGTGACTCATGCAAGCCCTATGCCGATTGGATGAGGTGAGTTTCTCCCACTGCGGCTGCAAGCTCCCACCACACCCTGCGCAAGCAGTGAATGTATCCTTTTCATTGTGTTGTTTTAATTGTAGGCCTCCACACCAACCAAACCAGTATGGGTGACCAGATACCATTGAATTTATTAGCATACAGATGTGAAATTCACACTTTATAACCTGGAACATTATCAGTTTCACTGTCACTGAGACTGACTTTATTAAAATGACATTTCAAACGTGACTTATGAAAACAGCATTATTTTGTGTCCAGACTGATAGATAGACTTTTAGCAGTTACACACAAAGAGCACAGGGATGTCAAGACTCAGTACCTCTACCCAAATTACAAAGCTATATTTTCTCATTCATGTCAGTTGGTATCAAGACAAGCAGATAGAATTTTGTTTGCAGTTTTCATGGGGGCAGTTTTCATAGTTATTGTTATAGTTACTATAGTGAATGTGTAAATGTGTGAGCATTTATTGGAATGGAACAGAAAGTAGCCTAAACATCTGAAAAACTGGACTGGAGTGCACTTTTCTGCCAAGAAGGGTACAAGTTTTTCTGGAAAGGTATGTGTCTCGGTTGCATTTCTAACAGGAAGCTGTGCATCCAGTCACAGTAAAGATGCTAACAAATAAATGAGACAATGCAAAGGCTATTTAGTGATTGCGTGTAAAATATGGTTGATTCCAAGACGACACAAAAAGTGGTCCTGAGACAGGCCTCAAGCCAAAGACCGATCTCAAGTACTATACATCACTGGGTTGTCGCCCTGTTGACTGAAACTGAAATCTGATTCCAATTACCATTTAAACGGATAGATACTCCTAATGTTTCCATACTTTTTCCAACACAAAGTTCTAAAAGTCAGTCGCAAATTTACTCTTGTCTGGTGGCTTCTTGCTTGGTCACTCAATTTTTTTTTTTTTTTTTTTTGTAATTGCAGATCATTAAAATCGAAAACGAAGACATTCCTTTAGTAAGTGAAACTTGCCAAAGCTATGCTAAGGCCAGCACCAAGAGGGTACAGGTTTTTCTGGAAGAGTCTCTGTATCGGTTGCATTTGTAGCCAGTGAGTTTTTGCATCCAATCACAAAGATGATGTTATCACTAAAACCCACATATTTCTTTAGCAAGTGAAATTTGTTGTTTTGAAACAAAAGTTACGGAACAATGCCGAGAGGGGTACAAGTTTTTCTGGAAAGGTGTGTGTTTTTTTTCTGGCATTGTCATGTGAGGCTATTTTATTTAGATTTTATTTAAATGTATGCGTGTGTACTTCTAACATGTTTGGTTGGTAAAACAAATATGTTGCAAATTCAAATCAGAGCATCTTCCGTGTCTGGAATGGATGTATTCTTGAGTCTATAAGGTAACAATAATATAATAATAAGACAACCTAGTTTGAATTGTGAAATGGGTTTGGCTAAAAGAAAATATTGGTTTCATCTATACTACTAGGCACTTATACTATATTGACTGGGTTAAATAGAATTGCATTCCTAAAAAGAGACTAAAATACAATTTTCATGGACTAAAACTAGACTAAAATAGTCACTGAATGTAATAAGACTTGAAACTTGAAACTTGACTAAAACAGGCCGCACAACACTACTGGGATGTCACCCCATTGTTTGAAACATCTGACTCCAAGTACTGAGGTCAACACCAAGAGGGGAACAGGTTTTTTCCAGAAGTGTGTGTGTGTGTGTGTGTGTGTGTGGCAGCAGCTCATTAGCATATAATATGTTTATTTGAGAAGACACCAGTGCAGTGTAGTTTCCTCTGTGGGGCTTCAACACATGAGACCTTCAGGTACAGGACTATGGACTATGTGATGTGATGAATACATGTCCACATTAATCATGATGTGTATGTTTGAGTTAATGTCATCCAGCATAGCACACTTTAACACCATCACAGGTTCATTCTTAGACTCTGTACATAGTTTACTTTTCCTCCAAACTCCATGTGTGAACATGACTCGCAGCAGAAACACACCTCTTTCATGTACATACAGATGAAGCAGTGGACAGAAAGCTCAGAAAATCTGCTTTGAATCAGGGTTCCATGTCACACAGATGCAGACAAATGTTTGCAAAGAGTAATTCTGCTGTGGGCAGATGGCAGCTTTAATGTAGTGGAAGAAAACAAAATGTCAACATCACTTTGTTTTCAAATTGTGTTTTTTTCCTAAAATCTGTCCTCCACCTTGGATCTATCATTTTCAGTAAATACACTTTAAAGTAGAAGTCAATCACAAATCTATTACTGTTAATTTAAAAACACTTCATGATGTCATCAGGCAGAGAATTCATATTCACCTTTGACAGTCTCTTTGGCTGAAGACAAGGTTCAAAGCTTCTGACCCCTGGGTGTCTTTATTCATCATTCATTTACAGTCTGCAGTGTTGAGATGTATCCTGATGTTCATTCAACAATGAAGTCCAAATGTACTGAGCTGAACTACAGACAGAGGGAGCCATGCTGGTCGTTCAGCTTTCCATCAGTCTGTGGACAGCAAACAGCATGGACAGAGACGGTGCAGCACAGACATGTTCAGTGTGAAAACACAAGTCTGTTCAAAGTTTCAATAGAGCTTTATTTTGACTGTCTGGGCGTCTCCCAGCACAGCTGATATTTAAGCTCATGTAAGTGCAGTAAAGTACAAAAGAGCTGAGTGTGTGCTGAATGTGAATATAAATCAGAGGCTGTGGTGATTCAGAAATGTTCACAGCTCTGTAACAGATCTCCATGTATATGATCTCATCAATCCAACATTATTTCTGTTGCAACACAGAAATTCATGAAAAGCATAAAACAGAAAATTTCATTTTTGCTAAAGAGAAACTAAGAAAGGAGGTCGTGGTGAACAGGATCAATGAGCCTCAGTCATCTGATATCTTCCACATGAACATCAAAGTACAGAGTTATAAACTGTGCAGTCTGATGTGTGTAGAGGTTTGTGTTCAACTTCCTGCAACATTCACATCTCTGTGTATTTTTAAGACTTACAGCTGCTGTTTGCCAGAAGTACAAAGAACAGGGAAAGTAATATCACACACAGCAGGAGAACAAAACACTTCTTCTTCAGACCTTCTATTGAATAAATGAGATAGAAAACAATGAGAGAGTCTGAAGCTTTCTACAAATCAGTAAAGTGACAAACAGAGTTGACTGAACAATCGGTTGCTCCTCTCCTTCCTGCACTCGGCCTCATTCCTTTTGTTTAAATGTGACTGGTGGACTCTGAAGTGGTTTCTCCTTAATGGAGCTAAAATGCAGTAACAGGAGACAAGATGGTGGGTGTAACACAGAACTTCACTTTAATTTTCTCCCCAAATGGATTTCATTAAAAATAAAGATGTTATTGCACTGAGAGGCAGTTTTCTCTTCCACAACAACAGATGGAAAATGCCCAAGGAAAATATATTTTATTAGTGTGTTGAGTTTTGTTTCTCATAACACGTCTTAACTGAGTGAACTGTGGATGGAGGGAAAATGTTATATTTATCTATAACATCATTATATTTATATTATATGAGCGGTAGATTTGCACATTTGCTTTTGCAGAACAGTGATAGATATTTTCAGTCGTGTGCTGTTTTAAAAAGACTCAAATTTAGATCATGACATCAAATATTATTACCAGCAGCTTTAAAGTCACTGTTTAATGTGAACACAAGAAATCTTTTTTCACAGCAGCCATTTTGACATCACATAGAAGGATAAACACAGGTGTCACCAATGACACTAATTAACAAAATATAACAGAACCTTAATTAGCATCATTGGAAACACCTGTGTTGACCCTACTAGTTAACGTCAAAATGGCTGCTGTGAAAAAGGTCTGTACAGAGAACAATCATCTCAGACAGGAAACAGTCAAAGACATGATTAAACTCTGATTAACAACATCTGTTTGTCCTCCAAACACTTGACATATTTCCCAGAGGCTGGATGAAATGTTGGTAATATTCTCAAGAGCTGATGGTAATAAAAACTACAATAAATCATGAGGGAGAGATGATAAACATGGAGGGAGATGAATATGAATGAACTGATTTTGTTTCCTTTGAGGAGAAGGATTAGTCAAACAATGCTGAAGCTTTTGATAAAGAGACGAGAGAACGAGGAGAACGGATGTTCACATTTGAACTGAAGTGTTGAGAAAAGAAGCTAAGAGAAGAATTCACAGACTGAAGCTGAGTTACACAAACTGGCCAAACTGGCCACAATCTACCTTCAGGAAACTCAAAAGTGTTACCATGAGTCGGCCATGATGGAGAGATTCCAGTCAAGTTTTCTCAACATTTATGGCCTCTAACGATGTGTGAAAGGTTTGGACAGAAGTACAGATCATACTGTGAGTGTGACTGCTTGTAAAGACCTCAGACATTAGTTGGCAAAGTGTGAAGTGTGAGCTGGCAGTGAACACTGACTGAGAGGAGCCAGCACCATTCCTCAGAGCAAGTGACCGACTGATGGCTGTGAATCAAACACTCCCCTTTAAAAGTGTCACCCAGTGTTCTTGTGTTTTATGTGCAAAGTTACAAAAGACAGATAAGAGACTAAAGCTGCTAATAAAATCTGCAGCACAGGAAAGGAAACAATTTATTAAAGCAGATCAAATAAATAACTCAATAAAAGTGTCTGATAAAAAGAAAATAATCAAAATAAAACACTGAAATAAAGGATTTCCACAGACAGCTGATTTCAAAGTAAAAGCACTGACTGCACAAATGAAGTCACTTTAAGTTTAAACATTTTATCAGAAAGAGCTCAAACAGAACATGTTAAACACAAAAACAGGACCTGTTGATCCTGCTGAAGTTGGAGTGGTATTTCTCTCTCTGCGTTTACTTTCCACCCACACAATCTTACCTGCTCAGTGGAAATCTGACCATCAACCTCGTGCTCTTCAGCCTGATAATCTGACCTTTGGGTCACTTACTGCCTCTGCTGAGCTACAACCAGATGCATCATCAGCTCATTGGGACATGTTTCCATGTAAAACCAGCAGCACATTTATTAACACTTGAAAGTATGTCACTTTGTAATGAGAGGGGAGGGAAATGAAAGAACAGGTGGCAGAAGAACAGAAAAAAAAAAGTAGGCGAGGAGGAGGCAGAGATCAGGACGTACTGTACTGCCATTAATAGATGTCTGCCAGCCAAACAAACATCACTCCTGTATCATCAAAGCAACTACACTGATTATTGAATCCAATGTGTGCACAGTATTTAGGAAGAAATGAAGAAATGATGCATGATTTTGAGCATGATGGAAGAAATATTTCATTTCCTCATCAAAATTTGCCCATCTGGAAATAAAGCTCAATATGAATGTAGGATGTATGAGACATCCATTTCAGGACCAAGAAGGCTCTGACCTCCATTTAAACTGAGGACTGCAGGTCCACATCAAACACACTTCATTTGTTCTGCTATTTTCAGTGGAAACTATGTATGTCCAATCTGTGAATATCTCAGGGCACGGCACTGAGTCTGAACGCTTAATGGAGGCTAAAGCCAATCTAATTTCTATTATCAGGTGATTTAATGTTCATTTTCATCAGCTCACCATCTGCTGGACTTCAGTGTTGATCAGTGATCAAACAGGATCAGGCAGGTGCAGAGACATGCAGGATAAAAACAGCTCTGCTCTGCACAGACAGATGTGAATGCATGAAGTCATGTTTGAATGCACAAATGTATTTATGTTCATAAAAGTACACAGATCTCCATCCAGCTGTGAACTTTATTTTCACTGTTAGTTGCTGGTTGTGTGTTTTTGCCACTTTGTAAAATGTCAGTGAATTTCTTCCTGTCCTATCACGATGTACCTGTGCTGTGAAATCTTCACAGTGAAATCTCTCTGTCTGTGAGAAGTTTGATTTCTCCTGCAAAGTGTGAGCAGAGCTCAGCTAGTTAGCTTTGAAGTCTGATGTGAATCTCAGCTGTCTTGGGCTATAAAACATTAACAAGCAGTTTAAGAGGAGATTTTACTGAAGTTTGAAACATTGACACAGAGGAAAGTACATTATGTTCTCAGAGCAAAGTGGAAATACGATCTGCTGTTTTCTCTCACTGATTTGGTTCCTCTCTATAGAGTCCAGAGAAAAGCCTTTACTCACAAACTAACTGACTTTAGCTCTGATTCATGTCGATATGATCCACTAAATAAAGGAGTTCATTTCAACAAACTAGATACAGATGTGAGGCAACTGATTCACAGTGATCAGAGACAAAATATTATTACATTTTGGACTGACGAAAACCGATAGTCTGATTCAATTTCAGGCTCACTGTTTGTTTCTTTTCACTATTTGATTGTTTTCCAAATAAATGTGATTCATAAGTGACATTAACTGACAGACTGATAAGCAGATGGAAGCTGCTTATTATTCCTTGTCAGGACAGAAATTGAGTATCAACATTAATAAAGCCAGAAAAACACAAAAATGCAGGAACTCTACAAACAGGATGTTTGTGCTCTCACAGTTTTGTACCACAACAGGTTAGATTGTAATCAATGGTTTTGTTTGACAATCATGTGTTTGTTCTTGAATATGGTTTTAATAAAGTATAAATCCATAAATGATCTATCTTTGTCTGTACAGTTGTTTCTCCCAGCAGCCAGCAGACAGACACTCATTAAATCTCTTTACAACTCTGAAGAATCCGACAGCACCATGACTCATCACTTTTACTCACCGAAAAATGAAATTCAAATATTCCCTCTCTGAGCTGAATATTCAGCAGCTGAAATCATCATTGAATTTCTTTCCAGAGTAGATTTGTGTGAACTTTGCATCAGCATCAAAAGTGAATTGTGTCACAGCAGAGACGAGAAGAGAGAGGCAGACAGACACACACAGAAAGCTGAGTGGACACAAACACTCTGTGTTGGTCACCTTGAGATTTGGAGAAGCATGAAATCTAATTTCATTGCACTGATGTTTCAGTGCAGCGACACATTTTGTCAGAGAGTCAAACTGTGGAGGAGGCTGCTGTTGTTGGTCCACTCACACGTCAACAAACCAGATAGAAACTGGATTTGTGTGTGTTATTTTACACAGAGAGAGTCAGAGATCATTTATGTCAACCATTCTTCACAACAGCAGAGTGAGAGAAAATACAGAGACCTGTCTGTGCTGTGGCATGTATGTATATCACTTCATATCCATACACACGTGTAAGAGAATGAAATACAGTAAGAGATGGAGATGGAGTGAGCATCATGTCTGATTTTGTTTCTCATGATTTTGTTTGACATTCACCAGATGAGAGCAGACTGAGGAGAGAGAAGTCAGAGCTCCACCAGCAGAGTGAGACAGCAGCTCCACAGCCTTCATTCACTCTAATGTGTGATTGACACCAAGGCTACATACTAACACAGCACACAGAGAACACTGCAGACTGCATGGAGACACAGAGTCTCTGCTGTATCACATCCTGAAACTCACAGATGTCAGAGCAGGACTGATGCATCATACAACACAGTGTCTACTGTAGCCTGATGGGAGCAGAGGATGTGTGAAGAGCTGTTATTCTGATATTATATGTTCTTCTTTAAATATGACGACTTCTGTAGCTTTGGGGTCCAATCAAGGTTTTCTGGTCTCTGCTGGATGAAATTAAACATAAAGAAGAAAATCACATAAATATTGATTGATTGATTTTTGTTGGTTCCATGGTTTTATATTAAACTGTTTTTTTGCAGCAGTTCTTGCTTGTGATCCTCTGATCTTGTGAATGTGAATATTAAATAGAAATGAGACTGTAGTGAGCCTATTACCTCTATGATATAATATGGATTAAGTGGAATCCTCAGACCACACAAAGACTGAACCACAGTGAAGCTTCTCTTTCATTTATTGATTTCACATCCTGAAGAGACCCAACTGATCTCCATCTTCTGACAGACAGCAGACTGTCACTTCTTAATCTCCTTGTCTCTTTCTCTCTCTAACATGAACACATGCTAACATTATGTCCTAACAATGTGCATCTCAGTGATAAGTGCTGGAACAACTCATCTGAACAGCAGAAATGTGGCTACCCTTTTGATTTACAACAGGGTAAATAGATGACATGAGGAAGAGTAATGGATGGCATCATTACCTCTGAAAGAGGAAAACTGACATTCAACAGACAACTGGCAAAAAAGAAAGAAAGCAGAAGAAGAATGAATAACAAGATGCTGATGTGGTCTGACTGCTCAGAGTCTCCTCTCCACTTAAATATCACAACATGAATCATAATTTTCTTCTTCTCTTTGCTCTTAAACTGGATTCCATGCACAGACATGTCACAGTCCTCCATCCTCCACACAGAAACTGACTGATACTTACTTTGCTGCTCGTGGATTGATATGACAGAAAGGCTGTGTTGAAGTTCAAACAGTAGAAGAAGAGATGTTCAAACTGAGCATGAGCAGAAGCAGACTCATGGCTGTGCAGACATATGAAGTACTGTGCTGATACAACAAAGAACATTATTCACATTCACATCATCATGATGTCAAACATGTTGATAAATCAGACTGACTGAAGGAAGTGGCTGTGTGGATGAAAATGGCCTCTGAGCTTCTCGGGGTTCACTGGTATCACAAAATCCATATTTGTTGTCCTTGTCACATGAAGGTAAAGGAAAAAGAACAGGGCCGCAGCATGAGAGAATCCACTTCATGTATCCTCCTGACAGAAATGGAGGTTTACAACAAACACCAGAGGAATACAGTAGTGTCAGGCTATCTGTGTCATGGACACAGGCGGAGGGGGAATTCAGCTGCTTCTGTTCATCAGCACTGAGCTCGATCTACCTGCACACATCATGTTATCACAGACATGAGTCTGGAAGTCAGTGCGTGATCTGAAATGATTTAGCACTGTGTTTGAATACAGAGGAAAAGGTCAACAAAGATTATTCCACCAGTCAAGTGACGAGTGGAGTTCTTCATTTAAAGCAGCTCTAAATACATTTAATCCAGCAGAGTCCTGGAGAGGCCGAACATGAAGCTGACCAAGACTGAAGAAGCCAAATGAGACTTTAAAAATGTTGTTTTGGCTCTACATGCCCGTCTTTTTTCCTCTCATCATTCTTATTTTTTCTTTGTTGCATTTCTTCACAGTTTCTTTGAACAGTCTTTACACATTTAGTCTTCAGATACAAAGCTTTTGTTCAAATCAATTTCAAACCTTCCTCATCTTTTGTTTGTCATCTTCCATTCACTCAGTTCTTTTCTTCCTCCAAACTTTTGGTCTGACTGATAAGGAAAATAGATTCAGCTCCTTTGACAAAGTCAGACAGAGAACTGAATTTCTGATCAACATTGCTGAATCTGATGAGTATTTGGAAAAGGAAACATCACTATTATACCTGACTCTTAACTGAACGATCCATCCATCCATTATATACAACTACTTATCCTCATCAGGGTCACAGTGGGGCTGGAGCCTATCCCAGCTGACTTTGGGCGAGAGGCGGGGTACACCCTGGACAAGTCACCAGCCTATCGCAGGGCACAAACAACCATTCACACTCACAGTCACACCTACGGCCAATTTAAAGTCATCATTTAACCTGTTAAGAGCATGTTTCTGGGCTGTGGGAGGAAGCTGGGGTACCCTGAAAGAACTCACGCAGACACGGGGAGAACATGCAAACTCCACACAGAAAGGACCTTCTTGCTGTGAGGCGACAGTGCTAACCACTGCATCACTGTGCTGCCTTGACTGAAAGATAATGAAGGAAAATATTTTGGGATCACCTTGACAGTGAGTCCTTAACTACAATGCTGTAGTTTTCTGTCCATTAGTGACGTCACAAAAGGAAATGCAAATACACAATTAACAAAATGCAAATCAGCTTCATGAATATAGAAGACAAGACTTCAGAGAGCGACTCTGCCTGTTGTGACTCTGGAGCAGAACAGCAGCGTTTCATGTGCTGCCTCCCCTCCACGTCCCATTGGCTGCAGCTCACAGCTGTTTGGTGTCGGAGTAACTGAATCACCAGTTAACAAGTGGAGAGTTTGAGAGGCAGCAAACACAGGACTGGACACAAAATGTGACACACACAGACCGACACACAGCCATAAATCTGATGTCTGGTTACAGAACAAGTCTCCTCACGATCAAAGAGTCCACGCGATCAGTGTAAAGTGAATTTAGATCAAGTACAAACACACACACACAGACCCACATATGGAGTCACAGAGCAAATCTCATTTCCATTCCACTGAATGCTGAGTATGTGTGATGTGTTTCTTTGGTGAATTACCATATAAATAACTGCCACTGCTTATCAAGCTTTGTTCAAGAAGCCAGAACAGAGCGACAGAGAGAGAAAGACGGAGTGAGAACGTCTCGCTTATTTTAGACGGTGTTAGGAAAACCTATTATCAATTATTTTGATATTTTTCTGTTAAATCCTTTTAGTTATGATCACATTACGACTGTTCTGTTCTGACCAGCTCAGGTTTGCCTGGTTTCTGTTCTTCTCTCACAGATAGGAAATATAAAATACTCATTTGCATAAGTATCCAATAAGAGACCTAAATCATTCATGGTGCTGCCACATGGTTTGAATCAGTTAAATAGTTCACCTGTGTGTAGTCAAGAAAAAAACAAAAGATGGATTCATGAAACATCTCTTCAGTCCAGTTAATCAGTCATAAAGAAATGAACAAAGCTGCATCTACCAAATACTGAAGAGTCTGAATCAAGCTGAGCTCAGAGTATCAATGTAGAATTCAACAGCACATTTAACATCAACTGTAAACAACAAGCAGCACGTTCTCATCAGACAATGCAACAACAAAACACATGCTGCTCCTCACAGAGTGTCACATCATGTTTGTTGTTTCACACACTGATATTAACAGCAGAAGTCCAGCAGCATCCAGCTTCCTGAGGTGTCTCTCTACGTTTCAGAGTGGATGATTAAAATAAACAGCGTGATTCCAAATAATGTTCCATAACTCATCTTTGTTGTCATCTCAACATCATTTCCATCAACTCACAAAGTCACAAATGTGACCTGACCAACCAGACTGCAACAAAATGCATCAGAAACACGAGTCAGTGGTAAAGTGACTCATTCTCTGGATGTAAGTGTGTTTACAGTATACTCAGTGTACACGGCTGTGCAGTTCACACACGTGTGCTCTCAGAAACATCCATTCTGTGTGGAGGTGTGAATGTTACGTGTGTGTTAACCTTTGTGTTCCCCCACAGACTGAGCGGCTGCTTTGAGCAGCAGAACACAGCTGCCTGCTGGAGACCTCAGGGAGGCTGAAGGAGCTCCAGGGAGCAGAGCAGAGGATGGCCTCATCCATCTGAAGACTGATCACATCCAAACAAGGATACACAGCCAAGGCAGAGAAGACCATGGATTTCAGATGCTGCTGATAAAATCCTGGCTGCTTCTGCCTCTGCAGTCACATTCATACTGACCTCGTCTTTGTGCTGTTGTAAAGAGAAACGTTCACAGAATCTCACCAAAAATAAAGAGCATTCATCGTTGATTAGACCAAACTATCACTGTGTTCATGGTAACAGTTTTAGTGAACCTTCAATGAAAACAGATCAGGGCTCTACTTTCACAGGTGCTGCAAATGTCAGCAATGCAGCTCAGATGGTAGAGTTCAATGTGAACATCCATTCTGCTTCTCTGACTGCTGACACCTCGTGTCACACAGTGCACGCAGCGTCTTTGTGGCTTTCTGTAGTTTACTTTTACTGCTTCACTGATTGGATGTTTGTTATTAACCTTAATTAAATCTTCTGACCATGCACAGGTCAACAGCAGCCATGGGTACTCTTTGAAAACTGTAAAACACTTTGTAATCCAATTCATCCATGTCATTAGGTGTGACACTGCTGTAGTAAAATATTATGACTCAATTCTGAAGACACAGAGATGCAACTATAGAGATATGAGAGCATCATAGTTCTTTACACACGATTACATTGTGTTTAAGTGTTTGACCTTTGGCACAATGTAACAAAATGCTTCATATTACTGTAAAAGTCTCTTTCACCTCAGCTGTCTTGTTCTCACAGTCTTCAGCTATCTGTTTTATTTAGCAGATAAACCAGAGCCATAGTAGAGCTGTCTGCATCAGTTAGTCTGAAAGAGTTCCACAGCACAGCAGCCTGAGCTGTCATGTGCCGTGTTTCATGTGTGAAACATGAATGATATCAGCTGGATTACCCACAAGGTGCCTCACATTTGAACCACAGTAATTAAGTCAAAGTGAACGAGATAGTCTGAGATCAGTTAGAGTGGAACTGTAGTACAGTTAGTGTGTCATCAGAACACACAGCTGTTTGTACTCACACATGAAACATTCAAACATCCTCCTCATGAACATACTAATCCCTGTTATTATTCACACATTTAAATCTTTCCCCTCAAGAAAGAAAATAATCCTTCATAACACTTGAACAGACTGAACATGAGGAGCTCAAGCTTTAAATTTCATGTCTCAACGACACAGAACAAAACATTACCACCTTTTTATTAAAACTACCAACTAAAATGTCAACAGTGAGACACAATGAGCACTGACATGATGAGCCACAGAACAGATCTTCACTTGAAGACAATAGTGAATTCATTGTGGTTTAATTGTGTCTTCTCAGATCAGAGGTTTAATTACCGTGTCTTTGTCTTATTATGAGCAGATTATGAGAGCAGCAAAGAAACAGACTGGCTACAAATTTATTTATGTCACAATAAATTCAGCATTCATCTGCAGCCAAAAGGAGTCTTTACACTGTCAGAGACAAACTGAGTGGAATTGTTCGGTGTACGCTGAGAGAAGCCGGATGTGGAAAATCATTTCCATGAACAATCTGTCCTGTCACACCAACCTGCTCCAATACACAGTCTAATCCAGCACAGTGTTTCTCCAGCAGATGTGTGTCACATGCTCCAGCTGATAGGTGACAGTAAAGACAGAGCTGTTAAACCTGGTGAACTGTGACGAGAACTGAACTGACCTTTATGTTTCTACAACACAACAGCTCCACTCTGCAGGAAGAAAACAGTCAGTTCTTCAAAGTCAGGCTTGTTTCTGTCAAAGTTCAATTATTTTTGACATCAGTCCTTTTCCACAACCTCTATCCGTTTAGTAGTGTCTGAACAGATTTAGTTCAAAATGAATTAAAGGTAAAGCCTGTAAATGAATCAGATGATGTTTGAATCTTTGTACAGTTTAGAAGATTTTTTCCTCGTCTCACCCATGATTAAACACACAACACATTACAGTCTACAGTGTGCACAGACCACATGCTTTGGCCTTTTCTAAATGGAAATGTTGGCCTCCAGTGGTGGTCCTGCTGCTGTCTCCGTCCACCACTCTGTGAGATTTGACTGAACTCTTCTTCTCCTCTCTCTACATGTTTAAAGCTGCAGAGCAGCTGCCAGAGTGTTTTATTTGTTCTTATCTGCCTCACACCCTGCAGCACGAGTCACACTGCATTTGTCACATCTGATGACACTTCACTTGTCCACAGAAGGCTGAGAAATGAATGTAATGTAGCTCAGTGCTGACACTGATAACGCTCTTTATAGCTTAAAGGGTCGACATTTAAGAGTAAAAAGGTTCAGGATTAGAATCTGACTGGAAGACTTTAAAAGATAAAAGCTGTAACAAATGTTTGAAAATACAGTGATGATGATTAAAATGGATTTCAGTTGAGATGTCATCTCCAGAGAGAAAATCTCAGAGGTTAAATGAGGTTTAGCTGAATCCCACATGACAGAGCAGAACGTCCTGAATCTGGACGACTCCTTTAATACGGACATCTTTTGGGGGCTGTGGCATTTCTAAAAAGGTGTTTACTGGTTGCATAGTTTCTCATCAATAATTATTTCTCTTGCTGTGACCCTGAAGTATCCATACATCATTTTCATTTAGGTTAATAAAACTATTTACTCGGCAGGGAGCAGCTTTAAGGAAGCACTCAGCAGAGAGAAACACCGCGAGAAACTCCAGGAACACACCACACTGATGCTTCTGTCTGATGATGAAATGTATTCAGAGAATATGACTCATACTGTAGCTTTTATTGCAGAGTTAGAGCTTCACAATCAAAGCAATGTTGCTGCTGTGTAAAACTTGTAGTTCAACTTGATTATTGTAGTTAAGAATTGTGTGGATTAATCTGCTTCAGTGGTGAGGGGGTGTTTGTACCCCAAAGTGCTCCAGACCAGCTGCATTAACCTGATGATCTCTCATGTTCTCCATGGAGGTGTCTGCTCCGGCCCTCGATGGTGTCATGTACTTTAGGAAATGATGGAGTGTGAGAAGTCTTTCTTTGGGAAAATCAATTGTGAATTTGACCCTCTGACGTGCAGATAAATCTCTGTCAAGTGGAGTTACTCAGGCCTTCTACTGTTTGTCCTCAGGATGCTGGCTTGTGTCATTTCTTTCTCTCTTTCTTTGTTCTCAGTTTATAACGCTGACCACGTCAATGTGCAAAATATCAACAGAAATCTGCAGCGTATAGAAATGGTCCCACTGCGTAAAGACAAAGAAAGCATCCAAAGAAAGCAACAAAGCTCTAAAGAAAAGATCAAATTTGTTTTTGTTCAAACAGATCGTTCCTTTGTGAAATGTCCTTCACAGAGTTAGCTGTGCTGAATATGAGATTTATCAAAGTAATGTGAAGTCTTCAATTCATTATGAAGAGAATAATAAACAGACTTATGTGTAATTTGATTCAAATGAATATTCAGTGAGTTATGTTGGTATTTGGTGAGATTATTGCCTGTGTTTAGTGAAGGTGGTGAAACCTGGAGGTGGAGATTCTTTTAATCTCTCTGCCACACTTCATTTGGTCTTTAATTAACATTTAATCCAAAAGATAAAAAGGAGCTCAAACCAAATGAAGCATTCAGTGAGGCTCATTTAAAGTGCATGACATTAAAGCACTCACATGTTAAACAGTAACCTCAGCTCATCGTTCAAATCCATGCAGATTGTATAAATACTGACTTTACACATTACAGGTTTAAAGTGCTGCTGTTTGTGTTTACTCTGTACTAAGTGTGACTTGGCATAAAATGTGCAGGACTTTCTGTAGTTATCTCCATCTCAACATGCTGTGAGGTAACATTACTGTTCAGAAGCACTGTATGATTATGTGCTGTACTGTAGAAATGTAAAAATCACTTCTGTGAACACAGAAAGACAGAACTCATTTCCATACACTGCTCATTATATTTAACCATCACACAGTAAGAAATGATTCAACAAAGTCATCAAATGTCATTATCTACACATGGAAGCTCTCTGCTTCCTCTCAGACCTACAAAATACAGTTCATGAGAAAAGTCTCTGCAGCCAGAGTGAGTGTGACTCTCAGGGAGCTGTCAGTCTGCAGGAGTTAAGGCCAGCTCTTCTCTCTGCTCTGCTGCAAACAGCCAGGCTGTTTCCTGACGCCTGTGACAGGACCAGATGCTCCTGTTTACATGATCGCTACAAGCACCGCCCTACCACCCGAATGAACAGTGGGGTGCACTGAGTGATGAGTAAATGTTTATGTCAATGTAAGTGTGCATTTATATGTGTGTCCTCACATCTGCTTCATCTGTCAGTGTGTACTGCTGGCCAAAACACAATAATTATTTCACCATGAGCCAAGAACTCCAGGTATGTGGCAAAGCTTTCAAATGAATATTTCATTTGAATGAGTACTGGAGAAGTCTGATGAACAGTAATGTCATCCAAGATAACCTGTACCTCCATCAAAGAAGGAAACAAAAACACACCACTACACATGAATTTCAGTGATTGTGTTGGTCTGGTGTGTGTTTGATGATTCAAACAGTGTGGGGCTGCAGAGCGATGATCATAAAGGTCTGTTTCACTGAAGAGTCTGACATAAAGACCAGGGGGAGGATGTAATGTTGTACCACTTCATGGAGTAATTGCTCCATCAATCACAGAGCAGCAGAGAGGAAGCAGAGCTCTGGAGTTTTCACTGTGTAGAACTGTCTGTGTGTCTGTGCTGAACATGTGCATTACTCTTTATGTCACTGAGACTCTACCACCAAAAGTCTTCTCATGATGTTTAGACTCAGTCTGTCAGCAGGCCAATTAGCTAATTAGAGCTAATTAATGTCAGATTAAAGTCTGGATGAGTGCACTGATGAAAGAGATAAACTAAAACAGGTGGAAAAGCACAAGATAAGTTAATTCATCATCACTGTTGTGCACAACATGCACCGTCTCCTGCCACATGACACAGGTGAGGATCGACCATGAGTTTAAATCAACAGCCTGATACTCGACACACATTACAGCATTTCAGTGATCTACAGTTACAGCAGTACAGCCAAATGTATCAGCTGTGTGTGTGTGTGTGTGTGTGTGTGTGGACTGCAGAGCCTCTCTCATACACACTGCAAGGAGGGAAACTAATGAGAAGAGGGAACACATTGAACACATGAAAGAGCATCTCTGCTGAAATGAGAATTATCATATTTTCCTCATTGAGAAACTGGACTGGGACCAGCGATGGTTCACATTCAGCATCTTCACCTCTCATCTATGAGGGCATCTTATCTAAACTTATTTCTGCCAGTCATTGTTCTCAGCTCTACAAGTCCAGAGAATGAGACCAGAGACAGACACTCAGGACTCCAGCAGCAGTGAACTGTGCAAAGGACAGAAAACTGTGCTGAGTCATGTTTTATCTTCCTTCTTTGTTTCTTCTTCTGTCTCTCGTTTCACCTCTCTCTCTCTCCAGTCATAGATACATGTATCAGGGCTTCACTTGCAGTCCTGCTGCAGCTGTTTTTGTTCTCAGTTCTATTATGCTGCATTCACGTAAGTAAAGGATAAAAAATGAGACCTCCGCCCAGCAATTACTTTGATATAGAGAACCAGTGAGTGAGATAAAATGCTTGAGGCAATGAGGAAAGAAAATCCTCAAGTCTTTTTCTTTTCTTTTGGGTTAAACTGGGATGAAATACAGTGAATGACTCAAACAAGTACTCAAACTCAAAGTGCTCAGATGAAAAATCTGTTGCTTTGACAGCTGATGGTCTGTATTGACCACACGAGTTGAGAGTGAAGAGAAGAGAGAAGAGCAAAAAGAAGAAACAGGCAATAAAAAAAATGTATCATCAACAGAGTTTGTGTTATTTCAGTTTGTAAGAAAACACACTGCTGGTTAGTGTGTGCATAGCAGAAAATGGACATTGTTACGACCAGATGTAGGGGTATGGGCAGTAACATAAAACCAGGTGTAAATGGTAAAGAACAAAGGCGTTTATTAAATGAATCTAACATAAGACTTCTACGTGTACAATCAGTGTTTTAACTAAACTAATCCCTGCCAAGTCCCACAAAGAATAACACAAACCTCCTTAAACGAGTTAACCACCGTTAACATTCACACTTCTCAAATACGAGGCGAGCTCACAACCACCATAACACAAAACAAGCCCCCGAGTCTCAGGCGGCAGCAGTTTAAATAGTCACGACAATACAATTGGGCCTCTTGATTGGCGGTGCGTCAGGATGCCGCACCAATCCCAGTCCTCACGGCTGCTGGTATCCGGCGTCATCAGGGCCACACCCCTCTCCAGCGGATGGCCCAGTCACTACCTGGCTACTGCACACCTGTATTTGCATAGAACAAAAGTACACGCACTCGAAATGCTGGGGCGAAACGGCGGTGGCCGTAACAGACATATACATATAAAATACTTTATAGTTCCTAATAGCACAGCACAGAGATGACCGAGTATGAAGAATGAAGCAACAGGAAGTGTCAGTGTTCATTAACATCTCCAAGAATCATTTTCCAGGTAAATAAGAGCTTCCTGACTAAATCTTTCAAAATAAAACTCACTTGAGTTAAAAGATCTTGTAACTCTTTTTGCTAATGATTGTTTTTCTTTTCTCACCATGTGACAACACTGATAATCACAGCTTCAAGCCCCAAAGGGAGAACTAATGAGTGAACTCACCTGCTGTAGCTGGAACAAACACCTGAGATTCATGGCACACAGTTTGACACTTCTGATGTATCAGGAGCTCACAGAAGGTGCAATATGTGAAATAATACAATAGTTTGTCAGGATTTATGGCCATAATCCAGCTGACTAAACCTGCAGGTTCCATGCTGACCACACAGACTAATGTTTCTACAGACCATCAGTCGACATCAATCACTGTGACACACACACAAAAATATAAAATAGAATGCAGTATGAGCTGGAACCAAAGGCAGAGATGTAGTCTTATAATATGTATCTGCATGACACAATAGAAACACCAGGATCACACAAACACATCAGTGGTCTCCTCATGCACACACACCTGTAAACACATCATACCCCTCCTCTCCTGCTCCATCCTCCATTTTACTTTACAAGACTCTCCCCTCTGTCTAAATCAACCTTTCTGATCACAACAACATTCACACTATACA
>CM053982.1:20259697-20274843 GCA_028641955.1 Protonibea diacanthus | reverse complement strand
GGCTGCTCTGACATTTCTGCTCTGTGCTCATAACTGAGACCCTCCAAGGAATCAGAGATTAATGAGCACATTTTGACACTGGGCACAACAACATTCAGACATTTGGTGTGAGAATAAGACGCACAGCCTGAAACAGTTTCACAACAGAAACAGCTGGTAAAAAATAAAGACATTATAACTGAGGAAAAGATGCAAAAACACTGAAACAAAACTTCAAAAACATTTTAAATGAAAAGACTCCCAAACCTTCAGATGGACGGTGGAACCATCAGAGGATCCTGACCACTGGTTGGGAGCTTTTACATGATCGACACATCACAGTGGTGTCCCACCCCCCACCTGTACTGTCCCTCTGCTGTAGCCTGAGCCTCCATACAGACTGGCAGATAACGAACCAGAGAGTTTGATTTGAAGTCTAGAAACAGCAGAACTCAAGATGACTCAGCATAATAAACAGTGACTCTCCTGGAAAGACCAGAAATATTTATAAAATATAATAATACAAGTATAATTTCAAGTATTCAAGTCACTTTCAATATTTTTAGGACTGTTTAAATATCAGGAAGGATACTGTACCATGTGTTGAAGTAATGACTGTATCAGTCACACAGCACAGAGCAGCAGAGAGAGAGAGACTGAGAAGAAGTCTGACATTTTAACCAGAGGGGAAAAAAGACTTTATCCTTGAAGAGCTTGTCATTCAGCAGAGAGAGAGATGTTCAGTGATCTTATTAAAGTTGCTTGGTGAATAAATTAAAGTTGTCTCACATCTGGAAGAAAATGGATCATTGATTTTTGGTAAAGAAAGAGCTGAAATCAGTCAAACACTCCAGAACAATGACTGAAAACTAAAATAAAAAGACACACAATCAAAGTGCATCTTCTTTCAACACAGTAATTCTGGGCATAACAAATGAAAGTCATGTTTCTCAGTTAGATTATTACAGCAGAAGAAAGTTTATCTGTTAAACAGCACAGCTGAGCCTGACCAGAAGTCAAATAAGTCATTATTCATTTTGAATGAGAGAAAACCTCAACAAAGAACTGCAGTTTCCATCCCTGATGTATTTGTGTCTTCTAAGAAAAAAAGAAAATTGCTTGTTGAAACTTGCTGACCAATAAAGCTTCTGATAAATCCTACAGGCTAACAAAGGGCCAATGGGATTTATGTTTGCTGAGCCCTCTGGTAACAGACAGTGTATTTCAGCCATCAGCAGCGTTTGTAAAGAAACTACAGCACAAAAGGCTCACAGGGACAGCTGCAGACAGATTCATGATACATTCAGGTAAATCTGCTTTGTATGTTGTTTTTATAGCTGTAGTTTCATCATTTTAAAGTCCTGTAAGGACACTGATAGTAGCTGTCTCTTACACGTTTGTTGTTGTTCCAGTATCTAAGATACAACTTTCTCTTTTTCTAAACTGTCAGTGCTGAGTCTCCATCCGATTTATCCATTGACTGTATGCAGAGAATAAAGTCTATATTCTCTGCAGGAGAGGAAAGAAGGACAATACTGTGTCAGATAACTGTGGCTTAGTATCCAGCGGGAGAACCAATGCAAACTGTGTGTGCTAATCAAAGAGCTGATCTGAATCTAAAGCCACACACACATCCAATTTTAATAATTTGATTGTTCCAAAAAGATGCGATAATGATGTTTGTATTCTGAGCCACAAAATATGAGCGCAAGATGACTTTTGTATCCTAAGTTATTTATTATTTGTGTGAGATGTCACAAAAAAAGAAAAAAAAAAATGCTCAGAATGCAGCATTAGTTCCCAAAACTTTGAGATTAAACCAGACATCTGGCCTGTCACTCATGAACTGTAGAAACAGACAAGTGACATTGGGGACTGACAGCAAACCCACTGTCACCTTGGCAGAAGTCACACTTGAGATGAGTGGTGGTTTCAGGGGACACATGCACAGCCCTGCTTCCAAAAGACAGACATGCAGGTCAGTGAATGCACCACTCTGTCTCAGAGGGTGACCAATAGAAAAGCCTGATGGAGGACAGAGCACGTACAAATAAAATGAGCAGTTTATTCACAGCTTTAAAAGTCCAGTTGGTGTTGGGAATACACAAGTTGAGCTGACACATCATGTGATCCAGGATTCAGACACATTCTGATGTGGCTGAATGAGCTCTCAGACTGTGCTTCATTTGTCTGCTGGTCCAGGTTCAGCTCAGTGTGACTCTGCTGATTATTATAATCCAGGTTATTAAGTATATCATATTATATGATGTGGACATATGATGCTATTCATGGCCCAAACATCATATGTGCTGAGATTCTTCTTCTCATTATTATTAATATTTATGTCTTAGATATGAGCTTCATGCCTCTGAGCTCCTCTGCTGCATTTCAAGGTCTCTGGATGAAATAAGGGCAGAATGACAAACAGCTGACATGGCATTTACACAACCACAAATACCTCTTGTGTAAACATCCTCATCTCTTCAGCCTGCATCCTTTCTCTCCATCCTCTCCTACCTCCTGTTTAGGAGGTCATGTCTCTGGTTCCTGAAGCCAAGAATATGTGGTGAACAGCTAATTCCACTTATTCTGGGATTGTGATGGTGCAAATAAATTGAACATGATGGGAAAGAAACTCTGTCAGTGTGTGTTTGTGTGATCCACACCCAGTGTCAGTAATCCTCCTGGGTCACATTTGATATAATCAGAAAGTGTAACACAGACAGCTGCTGTTGATGCTCCCCACCAGAGTTAAGTCTGATCTGGACTGTTGGCAGCAGAGGACACGGTCATTCAACTGAGCCCAACTATGGACTACTACTGATCATTGACAACTGACCACTTCTGCAGAGGCTCAGTTCTCCTCCACTGACTGAGCTCATTCAGATTCAAACTGGAAGGAAGAACAGAAAACAAACTGAGCAGTGACAAGATTTGTACAACATGACTACAGAGATAATGTCTCTGAAACACAGACACACAGCAGAATGATGAGGCCAGAGCTACAGATGTGGGTTCTGTGTCATGTACTTGTTAAGAGACTGTGTAACTCTGTTTATGGACCAGATGAACCAGCCTTCAGCCCACTGGTAGCCACTGGTAAGCATTCATAAGCCAGCACAGGAGAGGCTCTCTCACACTCACACACTCAGACACACGACACACACACAGACACACTTCACACACACCACACACTCACACAAACAGGTAGTCAGGTCTGTGTGTTAAAGGACATTATCTATTCTCAAGGGAAATGAGGCCATGATAGACATTACTGCAGCACACACACTCTGAATGAGAAAGTAGCTTCTGCTTCTTCACTGAAAACACACTCAAGGTCACAATGCACTCTCAATACATGGAAGGAAGAAACAAACACAAGTGTGACTGTGCAGTAAATTCTTCTTGCATTGCTTTAGGAGAGTAAAATCAAAAGCTTATGACAGAATTTGCCTCATCACAAATCAAAGTCTGTCCCATTGATGGAGACCAAAGACATGTGGAATGATGAAGATGTTCAACACAAGATAACTCACTGCTCCTTAAAGTGTGTGTCTGCAGAGCAGAGGACCTCAAACTATGACTCCCTGTTCAGCTACTAAAACAAATGTATGATTTCCTGAGCAATCAGAAAGCCTATAAATAAGTAAAGGGTTCAGAATGAGCTCATTTCTACTTAATTCATTTCCAAACCTCCAGTAATTTTAATGACACAACAAGGAGCAGTGAAGTTGTGCTGGAGTTGGCTGACCATTGTAAAATGCTTTACTTGATTGATAATTCATGGAGCTTTTTCTGAATCCGAGCGAGACACTCAGCCTAATAACTTGGTAAACATCCAGCTGAGGAGAAACATTTTATTCAGATTTAAAGTGTGCTGTGCAGAGCGGCCTCAGGTCAGAGCATCTGTGTGGAGAAAACATGAATCATTAGAGGGCAGCTAGAAAAAGGTCACAGTAATGACCCAAAACATGCAATTATATCAAGTTTTAATTTTGCATGATGATGACTGAGCCTGTGTTTGTGCCTGTGGACACTGAAAAATGAATAAAATACAAATGAGAATAAATAATGCACTTTAAACTTTCTAGTTTGTTGATGGTTTGAGGGGAAATTAAAGAAACAGGGAAGAATAAAGAGATTATAAATGCTTCCTGAACACAACAAGCCTTTCATGTGTTTGTCAGTTACACCATTTGTTTCTCAGGCCATTTTAATGGTTCTCAATAAAAGAAAGTATCCAGTGATCGATACAGTAAGCAGAGCTTGTGTGGCTGTCATCCAACCAGTTTCATATTAAGAGTCCAGTCACACTGAGCCTGGAGAGCCACCAGCACTGACAACTATAGAGAAAACTAATCCTGTAGCAGAAGAACAAGACTAGACAACATATTTTCTGTCTATATGCACCACAAACAATGAGACGCTAATGAGTCCAGTGATCTAATGAAGTTCGTGTGTTTCTAGCATGAGGGTTGCTGCCAGTGAGAGACAGGCAGCCTCCATCTGATTGATGAAAGATGGGAGAATTTAAAACAATTATATTTTCTTCTTTTATTTATTCTACTTTTTCCTCACTTCACCTCAGCCAGTTTCTCGACCTCTGCTCTCACATCTTCTGACAGCTTTGATGAGCTGACAGCTAGCTCTGTCCTCTAGAGGGATTTATCTTTATCTGAGGAGGCCCTTTAACCCTAAAACACACAAACCTGCTGGTCCTGGAGGACAAAATTGAGCTCAGAGCAAATCTCTGGCTGTCTGCTGGTCTCTGGTGGTCATATAGAAGGAGGGTGAATGGAACATGATCAGTTTACAAGTATTCAGCTTGTACAAGTGCAGTAACTACACCATCTGAAGTTGATCTTTCCAAAAACGTCACACAAACAAAACACCCAAACCAAGGACAGTTTTATGAGCACTTCTGCTGCTCTCACAGATATTACAAGAATCAATGAAGCAGCACAAAAGTCTCTGATGCTTCTGCTGAGCCAGACAGGCAAGAAGAAAGCAGAGCAACAAGTCCAACTTCATGACCAAACAATTAAAACCAACAAGTAACGTTTGGGTTAATACTCATTCTGCTCTAACAAGACACTGAGCATCTGTTTCTGTTCCTGGTCCTACAGCTCTGATATAGAGGTCTGTAGAAATGTATCTTTACAAAGAAATCAACACATTACTAAACTGGAGTCCTTTTTGACCTGATGCTGCTCTGACACAACACAAACTATAATTACTTGTAGAGGAAAGTGTGTGCGTGTGTGTGTGTGTGTGTGTGTGTGTGTGTGTGGACATTTTAAAATGTGTTGTTATATGTGGGTCTCATCTTTCTGCACAAACAAACTGCTTCTGTTCATCCAGTCAGCTAAAAATATTCACAGTTTCACAGTAAACAGTCATCAACATAATGTATCATACGAGCTGCTCCACACAGACCTGGAGGCATTTGGAGCAGACACATAATTACATTCATCAAAGGCCAAACGCACTTTCTGATTGTCTCGTTCTTCAGAATGGCTGAGAGCTCTGCAACATCCAAACAATGAATGTGTGTCCCACTTTACTCCAACGCAGCAGTCAAATCATTTCATTAGTGCTTCACGACTGTGCAATTTATTAGAGTTCAATTTAACAGGATGCAGTTTTTAAGGAAACAGAGAGTGTCCCTGAAATCATTCTTCCCCTCAAACTTTTCTCTCCTTCAGTGTGGAGTCGCTCAGGAAGTCAAAACAGAGAGCACATTCTTCACTCTAACAGCCATTTCTACTCAAAACAAGGACGACATTTACAGGACTGGCACTGCTGTCAAAACCTGCAGCAGTGTCATGATGGATGAGATGCAACTTCTCTTTGTTTCCTGTGTGCTTTTCTGTCAGTAAAGACAGTATCAGCCTGTAATGTAGTGCCAAAAACACATTTTACACCTTTATGTTCTTCCTCTCTGACTGAAGATGAATCCTCAACAGCTGCAAGAATTCAAAACTTCAACATCACTGTATCTGTTTAGAGCTGCAGTCAGAGGAGGCAAGACACGGACATGTTAACACTCACAGCCTCGTGAAGAAAAAACTAAAACACCTGATGATCACTTAGTTTCTCACAAATGTGATGTAACGCTTCATTAAATCATCCAATAAATCAAAAACCTTTGAGTTCATAGTTGAATTTCTGTGCTTCTATATTATTCATAGTTAAGGAAGAAAAATGTCTCTGGGCATTTCCTGTGGGATTCAATGTGATTTATAATAGGTAAGTCGTCCTGTGTGATATAATACCTTTAAATATTTTTAAATGTGCTGTACTGGCCAGCACAGCGATTAATCCATCATGTAAATCTCCAGAGATTTAGACTGACCCAGGAACAGCAATCTTTGTCACATCTACACTCGGATAGTACATGAGGTCAGAGGGTGAACATTTTACAGATGGAATATTGTCTGTGAGAGAAAGACAAGTTCATGAATCACTGACAACAGCATCATGAATATAGACCTTTTTCACAGCAGCCATTCTGACATGAAATAGGAAGGTCAACGCAGCTGTTTCCAATGATGCTTATTAAGGTTATGTCCCTTTAATTGCAGACTGACTGTTTGATCTGAATGGAATGCTTCGTTTGTATGTTATATATAGATAAACATATTTTATTTCTGCTGAGCGTGAATTGAAATGAACCGGCATGTTTGATGTATAATTGAAGCTGTGGAGAAGAGTGACATCTCTCTCTGTCTTATCTGTATTCTACTCTTGACTTCTGCACTGATGAGCTGCCTTCTGTCCATTTTTAATTAACATTCAGGTAATGAGGTCACAGCCTCACCTTTACATGAGGACAAACGTTTGTCTGTAGGTTATACTTTAGTTACAGTGAGGTTCAGAAGAAGCATTTTATGCGCTAATCGTATGAAGACCTCCCACCCTTCATCCAAGGCCTGAGTGAAAGATCCCAAAATCACATCTAAAACAGAGAAAGAGTGATTTTCTACTGTGTCCCTACAAAAGAGTAAATCTATTTAAAACCGAATGATGGACATTTTGTGTCCAGCTCCTACTTTCAATACAGCATCATGTTTGTTTGGTGTGAACAGAGAGCCAGCAGCTGTAATCTCTATTCATAGATGAGAGCAAGGAAGAGGAAAAAGGAAAATCAATAGTCAGTTAAAGGAGAATAGTGAGATTTTGTTGAGACTGTTGGTCTCAATGTTCAGCTGCCTGGAACAAAAACAACAATTCAACAATATACAGTATTTACTGCAGAGATGGCTGAATTTAAAGACACAGATTGATGTTTTTTATGAAAATTATGCTATGATAATTGCATATGATAATATGCCGGAAAGAACAAACTATTGTAACTGTTATTGGAGATGATCAGAGTGTTTATTCAGCACAAAATGTTGGCAGGCAGGATTATGTAAAAAACAAACAACTGGTAGCACTGAAGCTAATATCAGCAAAAAGTATCAAGTTATTCCTCTCAACGTGAGTGTGGATCAACATGAGAGCAGCCTCAGCCCTCTGGCTCTGACAGAAGACAGGCCGAGGGAGGACAGATGTCCAGTTTTCTATAGGAGAAGCTACAGGAGAACAGGGAAAGATGAGAGGACAGGATCAAGGACACTGAGGGGACACACATCATCCCTCTGGTTTGTGAGGAGATGTGTGTGTTCATTTAAACTGAGGACTGCAGGGTGCTGGCTTACATATGATCCAGTTAAATATAACTGCTTTGCTGACACCTGCTTCAGGGGAATCATTTCATCATTAAAGTTAATGCTGACTTCCTTCACTGACGCTTGCAGTCAGTTTGAATCACTTCTTTCAAACTGCTGCCTGATTTCTTGCTGCTCTGTGGTTCACTTGTTTGTAATGTTGTGCATCAGGAACAGGTTCCAGTGTTTTAACAAGTGCAGCAGAGCGTTTGCCACAACTTACACACCCGATAGTGCAAGACAGCTGTGAGACCTGGATACTGGTTAAATGGAATAACTCAACATTTAACAGCAGCTTAGGAGCAGAATTTAACCAGGCTTCACTACAGTACATTCACATGGTCTATCTGGTGCTGTGCACTCACACAGACACATACACACACACACACACATAAACACTCAACATTCAGATTGTGTATCTCATTCAACATCCTGATTATTCTCCTACATTATTTTTATTATCAGTTCACTGCTCAGAGAGAAAGCTGATGTTTTCAGCGAATTAGAGACACAGAGTAGAAACAACAGCCAGCCACTAACTGTGGTTTCACACTGTGATATTCAATCCAAAATTCATACTGGGTACACACATATTCACAAACAGTGATATTTGTAGGGAGGGTGAAATAGCTTGTGAGGAATATTATATTGGCAGACCCACGTTCCTCCCATTCCCTCACTACATTATAGCTTTCTCATGGACCATTGAGCCTCTGTAATAACCAACACTGGAGTTCTCAGATCATCACTGTGGTCAGCCATAAAGGGCTGAGACTGACATCAAAGTATCTCATATTTTTCTCCCTAAGAGGCTGCAGCACCCGAGAAGGCTCACCAATGAAATGTGAAATCTGCAGCCTCTATTTTCAGCATTAGTCAGGTCCCCAAAACTAGGACAGGAACAGTCTACAATGGCACCAGTGGAGCTGAATTAGTAGAAGGTCAATAAATCTTACAGATCTTTGTAGAGCCACACAGAGGAAGTAACTTTGGGATTAGGGAAGGGATTGTTCGGTTAAAAGTTTAAAGAGGATTTGAAACTTTTTTGTGAAGACAAAGTTAAAGGTCAGGTGAGTTATCTGCAAACATTATTTGCATAATATAATCAATGATTAACATGAATATTATCTGACAAGCTTTCTGTCAATAACTAACCAACTGTGTGGAGTCTGCATGAGTTTTAAAATTCACTGCTGATGGTGGCTGCTCATCATCATCTGTCAGATAAATGAAATTATAAAAGACTCAATGTCACGATGAAGAAAGTCAGAGAAAAACAAAACTGTTAAACTTTCTAAATATTTTCATCCTCATCTTAATTTACTGCTGTCGGAAATTTGAAATGTTCCCATTTCATCAAAACATTAAATGTCCTTTGAAAGTCAGAATTCATAATTATATCTGATTATTCATTTGCATATTATGACCTGAGGAGCAAATTAGAAAATTACCTGTCATCAAATGGACAAAGCTAGTTAGGGTGAATTACTTTGATTTTAAAAAGAATATCTCATCATATTTTCTTACTGTGTGGCTCAGTTGCGAAAAATGTGAGAAGTTACACAAACACAGAGAGAAAACCATCAAAGTGTCTCCTCTCAATCAAACTGCATCCATCTGCTGTCTCGGTGGAGCACAAAGTGTTGTTGGTGTGTTCAGCTGTGCAGGAGACTGCTGCTGTTGATAGAGTCACAGATGTCATGGTACCAAACCAGCTGTAAATTGGATTTCTGTGCAGATGTGTGTGTCAGTTTTAGTTTGTCCAGGCAATGTCAAAGTTCATCTGTCCAGGCGGCTCATTCAATTTCTTTAGAACAACAGAGTTGGTAGAAAGGCACAGGGTGATATCGAATATTGACAGGGACAAAGTGTGTGTGGGTGGATGAGGTCTAAAGGTTCTTTCGCTGAAGGTTGGTGCTGTGATGTAAAAACATGTAATCTGTAAAACATGTTTTTTTTTAAGCAAGAACTAAAACATGACTAGAAAGATGGTACGACAAGTTCAGAGATAAATAAATACATACAGAATTTATGTAAACTGAGACACAGACTGAATGTATAATGTATGCAAACACAAACAACTTGTCACCATTGGAATCTATTTCTTTCAAACTGACATGAATTGAAGTTGACCACACCCTCCGCTCTCTGTGAACTATCAGGTTGTACCAGCCAAGACTACACCAGATAAGAATTAGATGCTGAAAGATACATTTTACAGTAACAACACCTTTGTAAGGTCCTTTAAGTTCAGTTTGTAAATACTGCATGTTGGGAACGTCACAAACACGGTGAAACCTGTCGATCATCAGACAGGTGAAGTGTACCTTCACACTTCAACTGGTAATCTGATTTAACAGCCTGATAATTCCAGAGCCAAGCATCCTCTAGTATCTCCATCTCAACTTCTCAACTCTGTTTGGATAATTCCTTCTCGTCTGAGTTGTGATCTGATCCCCTGTCAGTATCAATCAGCACAGGACAGCTTTTCCAGCAGATGACTGAACCAATGAAAGAGTGAGATGTATGATTGACAGGCAGAGTAATACCAGTGCTGTCACTCATTGATTTCAAGTTGCTGCATCCACCATTCAAGTCATCCAGCAGCACTGATCTGACATCAGCTCATTGTGGTTTCCAGATAGAACTGAAGTGAGGCACATTGTCAGAGGACAGTGAAGCTGTTTACTGTCTTTACATTACTGTTACAAGTACCTGAATGTCTGAGCAGACCAGAGTGAGCAGAGGAGAGTCAGAGCTCCATCATCAGCAGTGAGAGGTAAACCTCCCACAGCCATTATGTCCTCTAATGTGGAACTGATACTGACATAATAATACTGTATAATTCAGGACCAGAGCATGGAGCCTTGTTATAGCAGGAGAAGCACAGCTGTCACTAATAACACTAACGAGGACTCTGCTCCATTTTAGTGAGACATGACAGAGAGCCAGCAGGCACAATACACAACTGAGACACCTGAATGAAAGCAGCCATCATTCATGTTATTACATACAGAAAATGCAGAAAATTCATCGAGGTATGAAATACACCAACACATGTCAACATGAACATTGTGATTCTGACAGACTCTGTCTTTCTTCTGCAGTTCACAGCTGACAGTGTCAGGTGGGTCGTTAAGAGTTCATTAGTTGCACCTGTTGATGGCTGTTGATCAGTTAAGAATCGACACTGTCTCATTCATCTTCTCACCGTTCTCTGGAAAAATACTTCATATGTTCAATGTCTTTTGTTTCTTGTACAAACTCTCTGTAATTTCCTAACACCACACAGTTACATCTTTGTGTTTTGAGAGCTGGGAGTCTGAACTTTCATTCTGTGACTGATCTCTCCAAAAAGCTATGGATCACATCATGTTTAAACACCTCCAGCAAAATAAAAAGTTACCTACAATGCAGTCTGCCCTCCATCTGTTATGAAATGTGGGAGATGTGGTTCAGTGTTTTGCTGAAAGGAGATGGAGGAGGACGTTTGCAATCAAAGAGAACAAACCAAGAGTTTAAAGCAGAAGATTCAGAGAGACGAAACAAGCCTGCAGCTGATCTGTAGTCAGCTTAAGCAGGCTCAACAATTAAACACACAGTGCATTACACACAGAGATACACACACACCAAAGGCAAAGTCTTTCTGTGTGATGCTGTTGGCTGTGAACAAACATGTGGTCTCTCTCTCCAAAGTCCACCATCTGTTTCAGCCTGAGGGTTTCTGTATAAAATATGACCGCCCATTATCTACCGTGAGTCTGAAAACACAAAGCCTCACCTGTTAGCTCCAACACAAGGCAACACTCTGATGGTAACAAGGCAACACAGGTATCTGCTGTGAGGGAACTGAGAAAAAGCTAACAAGCTAATCCAACAACAACAAACAAACAGCAACAGTTGTCAATACACAGTGCACAAGCCTAAGCTTGTTCTCACTTCAGTCTGCTTCTGCCTTTTCTTGAAGAATTCACAAACTGCATCTCCCAATTATGACCAAGAAGAGCTGCTGCTTCATCCTATTAGACTTCTTTGGGTGTTTGTGTTTCAACAGCAGAGAAATATATCTAAAGAAAGTCTGTGTCCAACCATTATCATCTGAAGATGCCAAGGCCCTCTGGATACAGCACTCTCCTATTTATAAAAACAAAGAACAAACCCACTGGAGATATGAATGGTGCTGAGATAGTAGAGGCTCTTGTTAAATTTATCCCTCTTTTTTCTTCTGAAGGAGATCATTGGCAGCACTTACCTGAAAGAGAGAGACAAACAGAAAGCACAGATCAGTCAACGTGGATAATGAATCTTCAAAATTCATTTGAACGAAATCATTTCATCAGACATAGAACAACCAAAATGTTCAGACCAGTGACAGAGCAGACGTGGATGCTGACAGCAGTTGTATGTATTTAGAGTATTACTGTAGACTTCACAGCAGTTATCGACATGCACAGTATCAACGAGGTGCTACTAATGATACCACCAAGGCCCACTGGAAAGGCTGTCCCAGTAAAATGGAAGTTTAATTATATCACTGTAAACACCTGTGTTTAACGCATTCATTTCATGCTTCAAATGGCTATCGTGAAAAAGGTCTATTGAGACAATGCTCAAGTCTTTTAAAAGAGAAGAAACTGCATCGACAAACTTTGCAGCCTAAAGCTCCACAGGATGATCAGACTGACCTTCCTAAAGAAAGAACAAAAAACCTCTCTGAGAGGAACATCTTATCAGGTCTGGAAGAAACTATTTATTTTCAATAATGTTTATAAAATGACGGCCAGAGTAAGAAAATTTCTGAATCTCAGTGATCTGAACTCAGACTGGTAGTTGAGTTATTACAGACAATGTTTCTGTGCCTGCACAGAGGAAATGACAGACACTGTATTCATTTTTCACAGCTCAGACTCAAATATCCTTCCTTTGAGGCAAAGGACACAGTCAGACACAGAGACATCAGACACACATGGTTTTTCATTAGACTGATAGAGGCATTTTCATCACAAAGTATTAGGAGCTACATAACCTCTGTTTATTGAGTATGCAGGTTATTACAGCTATTGAGCAGTCAGAGAGAAATAACCTGAAGCACATTAAATCCAAAATTTTAAAAGATGAAAAGAAAGAAAACAGAAAGAACGTGACAAAGCCAAATAAAACATCAGCAGAGGAGGATGGGAAACAAAGCCTTTAATGTGACCCGAGGAAGAACAATAACTCAGTTACACTGTCACTCTGCATCTCTTTAATACAATAATTCATCTGAATGTCTAAGTAGACGAGCTGACAGAGGTTCTAGTGCTGTACAACTGACCTGACGAAGGACAGCAGAACAATAACCCCTGCCCAAATAAATGTTCTTTGTATGAGTCACACTGATAAAAGTCACCCCCTCTCTTTTCTTTGGGAATAAATAGTTCATAGAAACTTTTTTTCTCCATCATCCCATTTACATTTTTTCTCTCTGAGCTCTTTGACTGTGTAAAACTGAACTTACCATTGTGCAGCGAGTGAGAAACTTCATCTGGTTTTAGGGTCGACTGATGGGATTTTAAAGACCAACAAGATGATCCTGTAATGATGATAATAATGACTGTTGATCCTCTAATGCAGCAAAACAAGACGACTGACAGCAGTTTGAGCTGGAAACCAAAACATTGTAATATACTGAAATGGTTATAGACATCATTCAACAGTTGGATGGATTGAATGGATATGTTGACTTTAAAAAAACATTGTCTTTCCAAAATGCTCTGATTTTTCATTACATGGTCCACTGAGTTAAGCTCCGTCAAGTTCAACACAGCCCACTCAATGACTTTCATTTCATGTAAATCAGCAGCGAGGATAATCACCGGTTAGTGTTGACGACTCAGGAAATGACTTCCTGTTGGACTATAACAGCCACTTTTACACTGTCGGAACCAAAACAGTTAATCTTTTAGGATGTCAGAGCTCCTGAGGAAGAAAAATGACTGCAACAGGAAAGAAGTGTATCATGAATGTGTGAACCATTATCCTGATAAAAGATTGCATTTCTTCCTGACCCCGAGCTGCACTGAAACCTGTCATCCACACAATTAGAGTAGACTATCATGTGGGAGAGACGGCAGACTCACAACAGTCTCTTCACATCTTCCCTCTTTCAGACTCTCTCACTTCCTTCAGAGCCTCTTTTTAGTCTCCATCATGTCTTCTCCCTCTGAGAGGAGAAACCAACATCTAATCTCATTTTCTCTTTCTCATTTTTTTCAACTTGAGCAGGAAGCCAGAATGACATCAGAGGAACACAGACAAATGTCTGACTGTGTTTACAGCACAGCTGGATGTTATCTGTAAAACCAGTGCAAAGTGCTCACAAAACATGTGCGACCTGTTCATCTGTCTGTCTGTCTGTCTGTCTGTCTGTCTGTCTGTCTGTTCGTCTGCCCGTCTGTCTGTCTGTCTGTCTGTCTGTCTGTCTGTCTGTCTGTCTGTCTGTCTGTCTGTCTGTCTGTCTGTCTGTCCGTCTGTCTCTCTCTCTCTTTGTCGTGAGCCACTTTCTCCTCTGGGACTGAATCAAATCCACAGTGCCGATTCCTCATATTAAACCTCCATCACCACTGTGGCCTCCAGTCTTGTATCTCACCTTGGGACAGATTATGGCTCTTTGCTCTTCACTGTTCCCATCCTGGTCTCTCCTGTGACAGACTTCTTCCTTGTCCTGGCCATGGTTACAGGCTGTTAACAATGCGTCAGCTGGTTCAATGAGAAACTTTTCTGCCAGCTGGTTTACAAACCTCTGGCAGCCTGCAGAGTGTGTGGTGTGTAGCTGTGTAGATGTGTAACCTACAGTGGATTGTGTTGTTTCTCTCTGGCCTCCTGCCTGCCGTGTGTCTCTCTTCACCTGTTTGTGGGCCACATCCACCCCAGAGCCTCCTGACACTGACAACATGATATCATACAACCTATGAGTAGGCTACACACACTGTGTAGACTTACTAATGTGTTGGACAGAAAAAGGAAAATACAGTCCTACAGTACAGTCAGTGGACACACACCTTTTGTTCCTTGATGTCAGGGAGTGACAACATTTAAAGACATGATGTTGAGCGTGACAGGTGAGAATGTGCTTCTAAATGTGACCTGACAGATGAAATGTGGCATTTTAAACTCACAGGTCCCTGCAGAATGTGAATACAGCTGAAATAACTGAGGTTTATGAATCTTTAGTTTCCTGTAAAGTGACAGACAGACCATCACAATCCTTCACTACTTGTTGTTGAAACAATAACATACTGAAGACTCGAGGCTCCTGAGGACTGTAACTGAATCATGAACAACACAGTGTTTAGTTCCTGTCAGTGTTTGTTTGTATTTATGTTGTTTTTCATCTCCTCCATCTCTTCTCCCTCTGTTTGACTGTACCTCTCTCCCCCACAGTCCCTCTCCACCCTCAGTCACTCTATTATGGAG
>CM053982.1:20243708-20259197 GCA_028641955.1 Protonibea diacanthus | reverse complement strand
CATCAGTTAAATGAAGCGATATGAGAGCAGATAGCCAACGTCAGCTCTGTTTTGGATTTTAAGAAGCAATAGAGGCACACATCAGACCCATTTTATTTGTAAAACAACACAAACAGCATTTCATTCAATCCTCCATTTATCACAGCTTCAGTTCTCATTAATCTTTGCTGGAGTCCTCACATTCTTGTTTTATGCTATCGACAGCCTATATTTCAGTTTGGCTGTGAAGTCAGACCAGCACAGAAAAAAAAGCAGTCGGTCAGTTGAACCTCCTGCAGAGAGTGAAGCACATTTTTGTGGGCAGTTAGTGGAATAAATCTTTCTGGGAGGACTCCCACTGGTTGACACTGGAAGACTGGTGCTAAAGAATGGATGCAATAAATAGAGAAATGTGTGCAGTAAAAGAAGAACGGCTGCTATATTGGGAGTGTGTGTTGTCCTGTATGTGATGCTGAGTGTTTCCTCGAACCAGTGGTGCAGCACTGGTGCACACTGTGGTGCTTCTCCAAGTGCTAATCTTTGTGTGTAACCTTGAGAGTGTTTCAAGAAGCAGAGGCTACTTTTGTATTCAGCGTGTGAGTGCTGCAGTCGGGCAGCCCATTTCCCTCCAGAAATGAGTGTGTCTGTGTATGTGTGTGTACACTCGTGTTTTTCTACATATAAGGCTCTGGATGTCTTCTGGTCTTTGTATTTTTTCTTCAGTTATTTCTCAGGATCATTTCCTGGAGATGTCTCCACAGTAGCATTGAGTGCTTTTATTCCTCAGCATCATATAATAATCCATCAGTTTTAGTTCTTAGTCTGGATATTTGCATTAGAAGCTGATAAAGAAATGAAATGTGTCACTTTCTATTGTAAAAAAAAATGTATTCCCTCAGGTGTATTTTACATTTTCAACACTCTGAACTTCACCTCTATCTTTGGTCTATATGACATGTGGTGTAGCTGAGTCATTTAAAACACCATTTCATGTCCATTAGAAACAGTGTGTGAGGAGAGGATTTCAAATCTCTGGACAGGGCCACATCTGACAGCTTGAATGTCATTTTAATCAGTCAGACACTGTTTAAACTCCTCTTTACCCTCTGCTGTCCTCCTGTTGTATCATCAGTCCATATTTATTTATATACCAGGTTGGTATTTTGAACTGTCATATAAAATCAATCTTCACCTCCTAATAATGTGACTGAAATCACATGAGATCACTTTGTTGAGTTTGTCACACTGCTGCAGTGAAGTCACTCTTCACCTGGTTCATTTCTTGTTAATTTCGAGTCAGTACCTCTAAAGGAACTGAACTCTGAAGAGTTTTTTTGTAGACAGAGTCCTCTGGTCTTCACATCTGTCTGCATGCCTTGAAGATGAACTTGAAAGCGCTTCAAGTTGGAGTGTCGCAGACAGCAGAGAGCAGGACATGCTAATTTCACAAGGTCATTTCCAGAGATTTCATTGGACAGCTGCAAACACTGTCCATGTTCCATGAAGTTTCATCTGAATTGTGTGTTAGATTACTGATAGCTGATGTGCAGTGATGATATCTACAGTTCAGAAGCCAGTAAATGCCTCATATGTAGCTCTATATCTGATAGTCACATCAGTGGGTTTTGGGACATCGTCTTGTAATACACACTGTGACAGCAGGTAGAGGTTGGCACCTTGCCACAGTTTAAATTCCTCAATGTGCTGATGTGTGTGAAAAGATAAAAAAAAAAAAAAAAAAACACTTTCTGCCAAATCCACAGTAATCCTGCTCTCCACTCTTCAGCCAAATGCTTCACATTTCTATTACTGACACAGTGTCTGCCTTTCCTGAGGCAGTCACACACCATGGAGACACATAGATGGAGCCCTGAGGTGTAAAAATGTCTCCTCTAGTTTCCCTCATTCACTTCTGTAAACGTTCCTTACAGGTTAGTTGTTCGTTCTCACCATCCACCGTCACATCACCTTCTTAATGCAGTCCAATAAGGAAGAGGGTTCAGAATGAGATTAGTGGTCTGCTGATTGCTCTCTAATTAGACAGTGATGAGAGGTTGATGTCATTGTACAGAGCCTCTCTACTCCTCTTGGCTCTGTGTTTGACGGGGTTAAACCGCTTTGGGTCAGAACTCTTGAATATTTATACTGAGATGGATTTAAACCGTGTTCGTTCATGTTGTTTCTTGATGTGTTCTTTTCACATACAGACCTTCTGTATGGCTGAGATACTTGTCCTACATTTGGAGACACTTGATGTGGTTTGACAGATGGCTGAAAGTGCATTTATATCTTTTCCCTCATGAAACTGAAATTGCAGCCATAAAATCTGCTGGCTTTCTGAAACTTTCTGGTTTATTTTTATCTGCAAAGGCTGCAGAAGTGATGCACAGCTGAATTTCTTGAACCTACAGTGTTCATTCTGTGGTTGTCAGCTTTCTCACCTGTTGGTAAATTGACTGATTTCCAGCCACTTCACTGGTTGTCTGTTACCGTGACATCCTAATAAGATCTAAATCCACCCAGCTCTATTTGAAAATCATCCAACTGCTGTCAGGAAGGACAGGACAGGAAGTGCTGCTGTGGTCTGATCCATCGGTCTGTCCAATATGGACTGCATCTGAATCAGCCTGGTTTCATGCTCTTGTCTCATTTCAGTGTCAGTTACTGTGGCAGTGATCTGATTATTTTCTGACATTCCTTGTCACTCCTTAAATCGCATGTTGCGATGTCTGATTTTGGAGCTCCTCCTCTGTTGTTTCCTCCACTCTGCAGAGCTGGTTGGAATGAAACAACATACAGAGTGAGTCTCAAACCTGACTCTCCTGCTGTTTGCCCTCTTTGCCCCGTGTGTGTGTCACAGAGTGACAGCAGTGCTGACAGGTGACATACAGCTGAAATAATACCACACTTTTTCCTCAAGCACATAGTTTTCTAAGTTAGCTGTCTGTGTGTATAAGAGTGGCAGTAGTGAGAGGCGATGGAAAGATGAAAACACACTTTCACACTGACACTGCCTCATTGAAAAAGTGTACAAACACTTTGTGCTCCACTTCCTGCAGAACCACCAGCACATTCAGGTCTGATTCTCATTATTTGCATCATTTGACTCCTCTGCTTTATCAACAGGAACTCTGATTTCAGGTTAAACGATAAACTGTCTGTGCTTTTTAGTTCAGAGCAAATTTTCCTTCACCAACAAGATCTGCAGAGTGAGTAAGACTAAGAAAACTAAATAGAAATAATGAATTAGATTGCACAAGATCAGTTTGTATAGCAAGTTTTTTTTTTTTAATGTTACAATGTCAAGATTGAATTAAACTGAACCTAAATGCAGAGAGGTAAGGTGAAACAAGTCTTGGTGGATGGTGAGACAGGCAGGCAAATCATCCTGAGACTGGCAACATAGGTGTAAACCTCACAGACTGGCAGGCAAACAAACTGCTGAGTGGTACAAAATAAACCAGATTCTGAGCAGGACACATCACACAAAAACAAAGTGTGAGTCCAGCTATGATCCAGTGAGGACTGACAGTTTGTCCAGAGCTCTTGTGGGTGGGGCTGATTGCTTGATAGCAGACAGGTGTGCTGATTGCTGATGATTAGCAGGTGTGTAGAGAGAGTAGAGCCAGGGAGCGCACAGCCACACAAATCCAGACAGAGACAGACAGGGGACACCAGGAGACACAGGGGAAGAGGAAACAAGGAAAACTCAGTGAGGACTATCATATCCATGGTCATTAAAGAGTAGGAATTAAACCTCCCTCAGTAAAAGAGTGAGTCCTAAATGCTCCTGATTTAATTTAGAAGTAAATAATGTTGGAAATTAACAAGATTGTTGTGAAGGCAATTTAAAGTGTGAGGACAGAGAGAAGTTACACACCTTTAACCTTTCACCTGTTTTGTCTCAGTGTTCCCTCTCAGTTGAATGCTGAGTCATGTTCTGCTGTCAGGCAGCAGCCACCATCAATAATAAGTTCATATATACAGAGATTCACATTATTTCCCTCCTGTTATTAACACAGACCTCCTGAAGCTTGTATACATGATGCAGTCCTCTCCAGTGGAAGAACAGCTGTATATTATTACTCACTCTCAAAGGGAAAAAGAGTTTCTACACATTTACTCGAGCATGATCATGTCTTCATTTACATTTGTAAGTCAGGAGGCAGATGTAAGCTAATGTTCTCTGGATTCTACTAGAAAATCTAATTAGTGCTTATTAATGTCTTCATGAATTCATTGTGCAAGAAGAGATTTGTGCTGCTCAGCTGATCCTGGACTGAGTTTGGTTTCTAAATCCCATTACTGAATTTCTCTGTTGTTTGAAGCTCATGCTATTGTGTCTCTTTGTTCAAGTTCAGACTTCTGTCACAGTTGACTTTTTTGTTACAAATCTGAGATTTTACAGTGATTTTATGTAAATAAAACATTCTGTTCTCAACATGAAGGAGAAACAAAATCCAGACAAAAACACTCCTTCCTCAAGACAGTGTTTAGTTTGTCCATTCTGGGCTACTGTAGAAACATGGCTGTTTCAAATGATGAACTCTGTGGAAGAGGACGTCATGTGTAGATATAAAATGCTCATTCTGAATAACAATTATTCTTTTCAAGTCATTACACAATAATTAAAATCCATCAATTTCTGTCATATTGTGCATTTAAAGCCACAGTAGTTTCAGGACTAAACTGTCCTATAATGGAATATAGACGTGCATGCTGTTCTCTGACCTCTTTCGCCTCCCACACAACCCACAGCCTCTAAAATCCTCAATTATTAATCCCACCAGGTGAGATCATGTCTCATCTATTAGACCAGGTGAGACTAAACTGCTTCTCATTCAGCCTCAGTCAGTTTCCAATTTTCACTGGAGATGAAATGTCAAATAAAATTATTCATTTTCAATCCTGCTGCAATCATATGATCAGATTTTAAATGGAAGTTTTTACACTACAGTTGTGACAGAAGACAAAGAAGTATGAGTTGATTATTTGAGGTATCATGAGGTGAATGTCCACTCACACAAAAGAAATCAAATAGAGACATGAGCACAGAAAATGTTTATATGATGCTAAAATGTCTTGATGATTTTACACATTAGTTGAAGTCTGACAGCTTTTCCCAGCTGTGTTTTTGTTTTTCTTTCCCAAACTCTGACACAGTTTGAACAGAAAGAGAGGCAAATAAAGGAGGTGTGGATTACAACAACAACTTGTTGCTTTAGCTGAATTATTGTGTTGCTGAAAGTTGAGGGTCAGTTCAGGTTGCCAGGTTTCACAGCTCACTCCATGCTGTCAGCTGGAAGAGTTTCTGTTTGTCTTCTGGAGAAAGCACCACAGTGGATGAAGCTACATGTTGCAGCAGACTGGGTCATAAAACTTTCTGAAACACACAGTATCACTTTCCTGTCTACTTTCTGCACTGACTGGCCTGCTGTGAACTGCTGTGAACATGGTCTTTTGACTTCAGTAAATCTTGCTCTCTGAGAAGTCTGTTCTCATTCACATATATCACCAACATGTTTTGTCTGTAAAGTGCTAAGGCTACTTGCGCACAGTCAGAGGAAAATAAATAAGCTTAGACCAAGCTGAAAACAGAGGGTGACCAAGAACAACAGGAACCACGTTGCCTCCATTCAGCTCCTGAAGGAACTTAAATCTTCCCACTCACTGTCAGGGTTTGTGTCATCACATAGTTTGACAGACTTCTGAATAGTTAATGAAGTTGAACAAAACAGTCAAACCTCCTGCAGCTTTCTGCTTCTGCTGAGAATTCTTCTGTCCCACTGAAACACACAGAGCAACATGGACAAATACACTGATCAGTACATCAGTGTTGGTCTGTATACATTAGTGTAGTCCTCTCAGTAAGTACAGTGTCTCCCTCTTCAAGTCTTTTGGAAGATGATTGACTCATTCCGTTGCTTCCATTCCACATAATTCTATGCTGCATGTCAGTGAATCACACATGACAGCTTCCTAATCTGTGCGAGGAGATTAATGAGGATTTGATGCAGAAGAACATGATTATTATCATTATCCAGTCCTCAGATTGCTGTTAGGGATGATAAAATAATGATTTTAATGTTTCATTCTGTTCTCACTCAGCGCTGAATACAGATGACATTGACATTCCCCAAAGGACCTGGACATGTCTGAAATCCACGATGGCAGAAATGTAAAAAAAGAACAGACTGAGAAATGAAAAGAAAAGTCAGAATTAGAGACTGATTAGCCAATCAGGTGCAGCCGGGGAGGCTGATGAGATGATTGGGAACAGGTGTGCAGAGCAGCAGGACGCCTGATGGACAGGTGAGATATGACTGACTGTGTCCAACAACACAAACATGAGACAGAAGCACAAGATATACATGATGAACACACAGAGCCAAATGACTATCAGCAATACTGAAGTCATAATGTGAAACAAACAGGAGCTTGTTTTAATGCCTCCAGCTGAAATGTTCATACTCTGCTAACAGCTGGTTTCCAGCAACATGCTTCCACCTGAACATGTTTAATTATTTAAAATGGAAGACAGATTTTTGTCACATTTTGTTGGTTGAAGTGGGTGTACAGGATGCCATTCAAAGAAATCATTCGGAAATCTCTCTCTGTATCTCTCACATTCAGCTGTCAGTCAGTTGTATAATTACAACAAGCAGAAAACCTAGACTGGCCTCCCTCATACCTCATCATAAATATTTATGAAGACATTTGAATAATGTGATTTTGTAACAACAAAATATCATTTGGAGGAAGGACGAGTAGAGAGCAGGAAGGTGAAGAATGTCAACAAGCAGAGGAGGAAGAATCTGCCAGAGTTATAGTTTGGTCTTCTGTGGCTGATGGAGGAGACACAGTTTGGATGTGAAGATGAATAACATGACATAAAATGATTTTTGAATTTTAGTCTCCATGGTGACACTTTGAAAGTTTTCTACGTTAACACTCCACACCAAGTTTTTTTCCTCTGCATCCGAAAACTAAACTAAACTCTGTTGAATGAGCTGGTGGTCAGAGGAGATGAGAACAGAACAAACAGAGGGTCTGAATGGTAATCATCCACTGTGTGTATTTATTGTGTTATGGTGAAATGAGCTTTAGTGTTTTTTCTTCTTTCTTTATACTCATTTATCCATCAAAGGTCTCAGGCTGACAGTTTGTCTTCTGTTCTGCAAGCTCGGCACATTTTGTCAACAGATATGCATAATTTATGTATTACAGAGAACAATTTGGATGATAGCCTTATCTTGGGAAAAGCACAGATACTAATTCCAGTGATTTAAATAATTTTAATTAGTGAAGCTCTTGAATAATTCTCTGATGCAGTCATCCATTGAGCACAGTAAAATTCCCGCAGAAACAAAACGTGGTTCTGACCATCAGACAGAGCAGTTCTGCTTACTGAACATTAAAATGTTTAATTCTCACATGTTCATTTGAAGCTTTTAACATCGTTTAGTTTAGTTTTGTTCTACAAGACAGACTCAGTGGAGCAGTTTAGTTTTATTTTCAGTGGTAGATTGGCACAGCAGAGAAATAAACAAATGCATAAATATCTAAGTGTGCCTCACACTGCCTGAGCTGATATTCTGTGTGCATACTCTATAACTTGTATGAGTGGCTGACGTGTAGATAACCTAGAAGTCTCAGTAGTCTCTGTTTATTCTAATAGATGCAGAAATCCTGACAGGAAACATGACAGTTTCAATTTGAAGCTGTCAGTCAAAGCAGCCACATCATGTCTGCTGGTCTGAATCGGATCGAGCACACAGACTGTTGCAGACACTACAGAGCAAACTCATGGAAGTAAAATGTAAATGTCACTCTGAAACACGCCAGCAGTGTTTGTCTGTGTGTGAGAAAGAACACACACTGATCCACTCCACAGCTGTGTGTTTCTGTAACATCTGTGACTCCATCAACACCAGCCTCCTACACATGTCGACAGCTGACTCTGCACTGAGACACCAGATGGACACAGTTTGATTTGTCACAGTGATGTTCAGACAAGATCATTTCATGGTTTAGGTAACTGTGTGTGTGTTATGTTATGTTATGTTATGTTATGTATCTGTTATGTTTTCCTGACTGATGACCTCTGGCAGTCATGTGACTAATAACTGTCCTGTGTAAAACATGATGTTGCTTTGCTGTGAACAGACGTCCAGCAGCTGTAATCTGTATTCACACATGAGGAGGAGGAAGGCACAGATGATTGATAGGCAGTTAGAGGAGAATAGTTGGATTTTCTCTGGACTGTTGCTTTCAGTGTTTCGCTGTCTGTGTCAACAACAACAGATGAAGACAAACAGCCACCAGTGAGACGCTTCATTCATTTAAAAACTGCACACAGGAACTGGATGCTGCTACATTACAAACACTGTCAGACTTCAACATGAAATTACACATCCAGGAAACAGAAATGGCCTGAAGTCATTCCTCATTTAGCAGCAGATCATTAAAATGTACAAACAGAACACAAGCCTGCAAAACCAGCAGCATGTATTAGTATTTACTGAACTGTGGTCCAGCTAACATCAGAGAAGCTGCAGACGTTCCTGTCAGAGACAGTTTTAAAAACCTCCTTTTAACTTATGAGTAACATCACCATTAAAATCTGAGTTTTACATGACATCATTCCCATTGCACAGTTTAGCTTATTAACTGTAAACTTAGTGTTCTGAAAAGATGAAAGCCAAATGTTAAACTGTTTTCTGAGTCGTTAAACCTGTAAAAAAAAAACTCATAAACTCCATCCTCTGTGATAGAGATAGATCTCTACTGTTCTGTCTCTGTGTTCCAGACATGGAGGTGGGACAGATAAAGATTTGTGCACTCTTCTCCTGCAGGACCAGAGTCGGTTCAGCAGGTCTGAGTGTGTCTCATGGTTCAATGACCACACACCACTGGGACACACACCCAGGCATTAGTCCAGTCTCCCTGGAGGACAGTAAGCTAACAGCCAATATAGCTACAGAGCCAGCACAGAGAGCTGATAATAGACTTGGCTGGAGGAGAGGACTGATGACAGAGGAGGAGAGAGAACTGTGGACAAAATGTTCAAATCCAGCTGTCTGTCAGTGGAGAGGAAGACAAATGAGTGAAAGGACGGTGTGTCACACAATAGATGTCTTTGTGAGCCTCCTTCATCCACTGCTGCTGTCCTGTCAACTCAGATAGATGATGTCACACTGACACACACACACTGTGAACTGAACATGTGATGCCATAAACGTCTGCTTTTTTGTGCGTACAGTTTGTGTGAAACATTCTCATAAAGTGATCAGACTGTAGTCGTGTTTGTTCATTTTCTGCAGTCAAACCAGTTAAATCCTGTTTAAATGCTGTGTCATCTCTGTCCTCTGTCACCGTTTCAGCCGATCAGATCAGCCACTAAATTCTCATCAGATACTCTTCATGTGATGACCACAGATCAGTGATGAGATAATTGCTTCTTCGCTAAAACCAGGGGATTGTGGGTAATCGGATAAGTATTCCAATCAAACGGTTTTAAAGGCTGACCACCTCATTACACACTGGGTTATGACTCTGTTATCGTCTATTAGCTTCTATTAGATTGTGTAGTGAATAACAAGTTGATGGTGAACAGTGAGGGTGAATACAGAGGCTTTTGTTTCAGTTGTTGCAGCAGCACTCAACAGTGTCAGTCGAACAGAGAGCAGCGCTTTATTTTACTGTCCAGCAGGTTTGTTGAAGTCAAGTAAAACAGTGGTCTGTGTGATCAGAGCGTGATTAATGAAGTAAAGCTCTGCTGATGTGCCCTCATGAACGAGACACTTAATGAATGACTTTGATAAACATCCTGCTGAGATGAATAGTACCTAGTTGTATCTTTTCTCTCTCTTTTACTCAGTTTGTGTGCCGCTGTAACATCCTGTCACACTCCATCTCTCTAGAATAAGAAGTACCAGGTGATACAGAGGATGACCAGAGGAGCTCTATCAGTGGAGGTGAACTGAGCCTCATGTGGTCTTTCAGTCCTGGCTGGACTCAGTGCTCATGTCCTCAGCTGGACTCTTTGCTGACAGATTGGACTAATAATAGATGACAAAACATTTTTCACATCATCAGAGGTTGACTATATGAGGTTTATATATCCTGTCCATATCAAAGTGTGTGTACAACACCACATCCAGCAGCTTCATTGTCCTTTTAATCAGTCAGCCACAGTCTGAACCTCCCCTCTTTAACCTCTCCTGCCCTCAATTTATCTCTTATGTTTCCCATTACAGTGCTAATGAAGATGATTAATCAGTTAATGAAATGTTGTCTCTACCAGACACCATATGAAACATCTTCATGTTGTCCACTTTTATCTTTGCATCTCCACACTAACTTCTTCTTGACTACCTTGCTCTCAGGGCTTGGAGAGCAGTTCTCCTCTGATCTTCATCGCAGTATCTGAACACAGCTGTGTTAAACATCAAGGACCAATGAACATCTGATTCATTCTGCGGCTCATTTGGTTTGTACCAGACTGTGAAGCTCCAGCGCTCTGATAGAGAGCAACGGCCTGATGTGAAACATATTCACAAGAGATTCATTTGGAGTCTTGTTCACTTTCTTCAGACATCGTTCATCACAGTTCAGCAAAATGCAAAGTACTAAAGCTGAAAGTGTTGGATCTGTGAAACAGAACATGGATAATATCTGTGTGAGTGGGTGGATCCTTCTGGGAAACACTTAACTCAAAATGGATGATGAGAAACTGCTGATCTTCTAAAAACCAAACTGAATTTATGATGTATAGAAACAGACAGAAATAAGAGATCGGACAGGGAGGTGATGAATGTTTAAGTTCAACTCAGTGAAGTTTAAATTTGTCGACTGGGTCAGACTGGAACCTGTTTTTACCTCTGTGTCTTTCATGTGATCCTCTCTCCTCTCACTTTACCTCTCTACATGTTCTGTCTTTGGCCATGGTTTCCCCTCCAGTCACCATCACAGCGACTTCCTAATGTGAGTGTCCAATGAGAACAAGGCATTAAACTGGATTAAACAGCTCTCAGCATGTACAGTCTGCATCCTGATTTTTTCTGTTTTTCTGTTATATCAATACAATATTTAACTTTGTGCAGTCAAGTGAGTCTTTATGACTAATATGCTTAATTACAAAACACAGCTTCAATGTGGAAGACAAACCTCTCCAGTCACTGTAAAAGCTGAATCTTTGTTTATGACCTTCTCACAAAGAGAAAATAGTTTTTAATTCACTCAAGCAGGATGATATTTTTCTTTTATGTTCTGCAATTATAAGTCATGAGATGACAGAAGCTTCTGCTCGTGTTCGTTCTGTGGTCTCTGTTAGAAAATCTAATTAGAGCTTAATATTGTCCTCTTGAAATGATTGTCCTCATATGAATGAGCCCGTGTGATTAAAGTGCTCGGGGTTCAGCAGGGTCAAGACGGGGTTTGGTTTGGTTTTCCAAATCTCACTCTGTCACCTCCCTCTGGTGAAAGCTCAGATGTTATTGGATCATTTTGTCCAGTTTGTGACTTCTTCTCCATCATTGATTTGTTTAAAGGAAATGTATAAATCCAGTCATGATTTTTCATAGAATAAATGTAGATAAGTCACTTCTGACAGACAGCTCTGATGGCGCTGTGCTTTGGAGCTTCTGTGTTCGTATCATAACTGTGTGTTTGAGTAGTTTTACTCAGTTTCTGCTGCTGCTCGTCCTGCTGATGATGCATCTCACCTCCCACCAACAACCAACAAACATCTGTCACAGCTGTTTGCAACTCATCTCTCTGTGCTGTCACTTCTTTAAATTTTAGTCTGTAGTTAATTAACTTGAACAAAACAGAGTGGTATACTCTTCATAGAGCTGTTGTACCTCTGGAGATTTGCCATGCTGTCGCTGAGTAGCATGTTTTTTCTCCATTGATCTCAAGCTGTGTACGTCCACTGTCAGACATGGCTGTGTTCAGCTTTAGCTGCAGTGATCCCTGTATTTACAAAGACATTCTCATGTTGAGAGCTCTGCTCTGTTCAAGGCTGCTGAGCTGCTAACTTCAACCTGCATTGACTCCACAGTGTCATGAAATGCAAGAAAACACATGCAGCTTCATTCAAGATGGACATAACTTGTCAAGACTACTATTATAACTAGTATTTACACATGGTGTTTAAGATCTGCAAACATTTGAAGACAAAGCCAGATTTAGTATCATTTGAGTATTACCTGATGATTCACAAATATGTACATGTAAGCTCAAGGCTGAAGCTCCACAGACAGCTGAGAGATGAAGGGTACAGCAGCTCTACATTTCAATGAGGATTCCTCATTTCAAAAGGTCAAATTCAGACTCGAATTTCAATTGAATTTTCCAACAGGGAGAACTCTGAAGAAGAAAGCGGTTTCCTCAAGTCCACAACAGCATGAATAGACTGAAACTTTCCTCCATGGAGATGACTGTAAGAGTCTGATCAACATATCTGCTGCTATTGATCAACTTTTCATTAAATCTCCACTCCAGATTTTTCTCTTTTTTAAAGCAGATGTTGAACAACCAGCTGGACTGTTCAGGTAGAATATTTCCATGGTTTAGAATTTAGTATGACAGCAGAGTAAACATAGTTTTGTTGTCGTGACGTATCAGAGAAACATCTGTAGACTCGACAACCTCACATCTGTAAGATCCATCTGGAGCAGAAAGTCTGCATCAACACAGCTGAGGTTAGTTTGGTAACAGAACATGAACCTGATTCAAACTTTTCTCACTCACAACCTGCTTCTGTCTGAAGGCTCACATACAAAGTGCTGGTGAGACATGAACTGTTGCTCCTCATTACAGAGGCTCCACTCCTCTGTGCTGTTTTCTGTGCAGATCCTCACTTTGTCCTGAGTTTCTCTTCAAGCTGCTCCCTGCCTGGTAAACAGTGTTCATTTAGTATCAAGTGTGACTGTGTCACGATCACAGAAGGAAACACTCATGTTGTCTTTTAGCCATCTCCAGGTTTTATGACTATTAGTCTCTACCAAAAAGTGAACATTGCTTCCATATTTAACAATAAATGGAAAAATTCGACATGGAGAGGCATTTATTTTATTTAATCAAGCAAAATGGAGAATTCATATGACAAAGGACAGAATTTAAGTCTTGTATGTTGGTACTGTGTTCAGTCAATGAGCATTATTTTGTAGTAATTAAATAAATTATGAACAACACACTCCCGATTATAGAGCCATATTTACTCTGTTTATCATAGACAGGCTTCAGACGAAGGTAATATTTCATCTCTAATGAATAAAATTTTCAGCTCACATACTGTATGTCACAACCTTCATAATTTTCTGCAAATGTTATTTTCTATTTGAAATGACTGTCAGACTGTTTGCACATTGATAAGAAGCCTCAGACAAATGTAAGCACACTTCCTGTCAGGTTGTTGTACCAGATTGTCACAGTGAATCAGATCTTAACAGAAAATTAAAGTGAACATCTCAGATTAGTTTAGCTGTGCTTTGAATTGCATAATATCTACAGAGTCACACACACACACAGTTAGACACGTACACATGAGATGTTCAGAGTTATTAGAAACAAGAGGAAGTGTGTCAGTGGTTCAGTATTCACAGCAGGTACATTATATTTATCACTACGCCTCTTCTTTTCTGTAACCCTCCATCAGATAATCTATTAGCTCTGCTCGTATTGAACACTGATTAGTAAATTTGCAGCGAGTCACATTCAGCCCACTGTGTGAATCAGTGTTCTGACATTTACTGAGGATGTTGGCTGCTGATTCAGACCCCTGCTGTTTTAATGTTGCTCCTGGTCAGTCAGTGTGTCTTCAGTGAGGCAGTGCTCATGAATCTGAATGCACTGCATGACTTCACATGTCTTATAACTCCTGCACAAGCCCACAGCTGAACCACATGCTGAATCTCTCTCATTGTGTCTTTTCCCCTAAAATATATCCACTACATTATTATGACGACTCAGGAAATGTGTGTCATGTCATATTTTACTGTTGAATCTCATCCCTCCAGCCAGAGAAAGTTATTATTCTCAGCACTGAGACACATTACATTTATTTCTCGGGACATTCAGCAGCAGATCTGAAAATGTGATCGGACTCCTGCTACAGGGGGTAAGGCAAACAAGAACCAATGAACAGCTCTGGCAGCTGTACACTTTTAAAGATGGAGAAGTCGGGTTTATAGAGGAAGAAACAAAGGACTGGTGGTGGAATAAAACAAAACAAACATTGTAATTCTCCTTTTTAAAGTAATTTTTATTTAAACAAATTGGGCTGTTTTGCTCAAGAAGGAGGAAGGTCAGGTCAGTTCTCTGTCACAGCTCAGCAGGTTTAACAGTTCTCTCTCTGTCACCTTTCAGCTGTCTCTGTTTGCTGGATATAAAACGTGTCAAAGCAGATGAGACTGTGTTGGAGCAGCAGGTATACTGTAGCTATCCATGGAAATATTTCTTCTAGATGTTGTAGTTCTTGGTTATAACTGGAAGGTTGGCTGGTGGAAGCTGAAGACTGGATGCTAGTTCTCCTGGTGTACATTCAACACTTACAGTCAGGTGCTGTCGGATCGTCTTTTATCTGCAATTAAATGCCAAGAATTTCTCGTGACACAAAGCTTTCTATTTATTTATTTATGTTTAATCAGATGTGATTACAATGACTACAGAAAAGACAGAGACGTGCTAACAAGTCCAATTAGCTGAAATGTAAATGATCTCCTTGGAGTTTATTATTGTTCTTTTTCTTCTGTGATTATGAAAAGGTGGTAATTGACTGTTGTTGAAGAATTATTATCTTCCTTCTCAGTGGAATACACTGAATATTTATATATGGACTGTTTGCAGCCCTCTCGTAAGCTCCTGTTGTGTCAATCATTTTTAATCACAGCAGATTAAAAACTATTTAGTGAGACAATCCAGAGAGTGTAATACAAATCTGTATTTTAATCTAGATGGTTTTCAAAAGGTTCACAGTCATTGAAGTCTACACTGCTGAGGCTCCTGATTCATCAGTATTAATATATTGGAGCACTGACTATATATGAATATTATGAAGATAATAAAGATAAAGATGCACGACTGAACCACTGGGCTCATATTTGACCAGTTTTATTACCATTATCATAGAAAGTTAATTTACTAACCATTATTTTAGAATGATTGCCATACTGTGTTTCATTTTCCAGTTCATCTGTTCCACATGCAGGTGGTTCCTGAACATTTCCATAATATCAGCTTTCATTCAGACCTGAATCATCTTGGCCTGATTGATAGCTGCATAAATAATAATTGTATGAAACAGAATGCTGGGAGTACAGCTCTACCTCGCTGCTGGAGGTGAATACAGGAAGGAAAGAGGAAATGATAGACGGCTCCCAGTGACTAAACATGTCCTTCAGATAGATGTGGAGAAGGAGCTCAGAGGACAGACTGCTATGGCTGCGGAGCAGACTGGCAGACCTGAAATCAGAAACTGCAGAGAGATGAGGAAACAGACAAATG
>CM053982.1:20220536-20243208 GCA_028641955.1 Protonibea diacanthus | reverse complement strand
AAGCTCCTGTCAAGTCCAACACAGCCCACTCTCACTGACTTTCATTTTCCATGTCAATCAGCAGCAGAGGATAATCACTGGTTAGTGTTGATGACTCAGAAATGGCTTCCTGTTGGATTGTAACAGCCACTTTTACACTGTAGAAACCAAAAACAGTTACACCTTTAGGATGTCAGACCATTATCCCTGATAAAAGATTGTATTTCACTGAAACCTGTCACCCACACAATTAGAGTAGACTTATATCATGTGGCAGAGACGGCAGACTACACAACAGTCTCACATCTTCCCTTTTTCAGCTTCTCTCACCTCCTTCAGAGCCTCTTTTAGTCTCCATCATGTCTTCTCCCTCTGAGAGGAGAAACAGTCTGACCAACATCTAATCTTATTTTCTCTTTTCCTCATTTTTTTCAACCTGGAGCAGGAAGCCAGAATGACATCAGAGGAACACAGACAAATGTCTGACTGTGTTTACAGCACAGCTGGATGTTATCTGTAAAACCAGTGCAAAGTGCTCAATAAAACATGTGACCTGTTCATCTGTCCCTCTCTCTCTCTCTGTCTCTCTCTCTCTGTTTCTCTCTTGTCGAGCCACTCTCTCTCCTCTGGGACTGGATCAGATCCGGGTCAATCAGAATCAGTGCCAGATTCTCATATTAAACCTCCATCACCGTCTGTATCTCCAGTCTTGTATCTCACCTTTGGGACAGATTATGGCTCTTTGCTCTCTCACTGTTCCCATCCTGGTCTCTCCTGCTGTGACAGACTTCTCCTTGTCCTTGGCCATGGCTACAGGCTGTTAATGCCAGTCAGCTGGTTCAATGGAGAGAATCTTTCTGCCAGCCGGTTTACAAACCTCTGGCAGCCTGCAGTGTGTGTGTGTGTGTGTAGATGTGTAACCTTGGCAGTGGATTGTGTTGCTCTCTCTGGCCTCCTGCCTGCTGTGTCTCTCTTCACCTGTTTGTGGGCCACATCCACTCCCAGAGCCTCTCCTGACACTGACAACATGATATCATACAACCTGTGGAGAGTGAGGCTACACACACTGTGTAGACTTACTAATGTGTTGGACAGAAAAAGGAAAATACAGTCCTGCAGTACAGTCAGTGGACACACACCTTTTGTTCCTTGATGTCAGGGAGTGACAACATTTAAAGACATGATGTTGAGCGTGACAGGTGAGAATGTGCTTCTAAATGTGACCTGACAGATGAAATGTGGCATTTTAAACTCACAGGTCCCTGCAGAATGTGAATACAGCTGAAATAACCGAGGTTTATGAATCTTTAGTTTCCTGTAAAGTGACAGACAGACCATCACAATCCTTCACTGCTTGTTGTTGAAACAATAACACACTGAAGCCTCGAGGCTACTGAGGACTGTAACTGAATCATGTACAACACAGTGCTTAGTTCCTGTCAGCGTTTGTTTGTATTTATGTTGTTTTTCATCTCCTCCATCTCTTCTCCCTCTGTTGGACTGTACCTCTCTCCCCCACAGTCCCTCTCCACCCTCAGTCACTCTATTATGGAGCTCTGATAAGGTCATGTTGTATTTTAATGGAGACTAACGTCTTTATTGTGGTTTGAGGACGAGGTCAGAGGACACTGGCTGAGGTCAGAGATCAAAGATGAATGAACACAGACAAGTGTTTGTCTCTGCCTGTCTCTCTCCATGGTCCTCCATCTGTGTGTCTGTGTTACAGCAACTAACACACAGGGTGTGTTTCAGGTTGTGAACTGAATGGTGATGTTGTGCTGTTCCAGCATCAGGACACTATTGTGAAAATACAGCCAACACTGTGCCGGGTTATTGTACAGTTCAGGCTATTGTTTACTGAACAAAAGGCTGTAATTACAGTTTCCAAAATGATTGTTTTGGTTTGTCGGAAACTAAAAATTGGAAAAAGCCCAAACATGAAAAAAGAAGTGAGCCACATGCATTAAGTGGATATCAGATGGCGGTAAACAGGCAGCTGAGTTTGGCCTGGCTCTCTGCTCATTTTGAAACTTCTTATTTTTTCTCCATGACATACAAACATAACATGGAGTTATTCCTGTTATTATAACCACAATATTTAATGTAAGAAATCTCCTTTGTGTTCCTGAAAGACCTCTGTACAACCCTCAACCAACTACATCAACAAACAAGAACACATATTGGATTATTCTATGAATTAAATTCAATGTCAGCGATTATAAAATATTCACTTATCACAACATTACTGATATTACTATCATGAAACTCAAAAAACTCAGAGGCTAAACTCATCTCACTAATCTAATGAGCTGCAGAGAGCTGCAGCACTGGGCCTCACATGGTCAATGTGAACCTCACACATACACTGCTGACAACAGGACGTGTTCACAGCAGACATGTTGACTTGTCATAGTCAGTAAAGCACAGGGGTTACTAATCACACTAACAATGGCTCTGCTCTGATGTGACTGAGTCAGCATGCACAACACGAGGACCCTGAGACTGAAGCAGCTCAATTAACTGGATTAATGACACCTGTGTTTGTCTGACTGTGACATGTCAAATGTCTCTGAGAGAGAGAAAGGCTCACTGCCACTTAAAGCATATTATATATTTGTGTGTATGGCTGAAACATACAGAAGTTCTTATAATATTATTTTTTTTCTTTTCAAAAGTCAGATTTCTGCTTCACATCAGCTCTTCTGTCTGTCTCCTCAAACAAGTCCAACTTTACCAGAAGCTTCAGCAGAATACTGATAAATAAAAAGTTGTTTCAGTGACATCTTTCTCTGATCCACAGCACAAACACACACAGTGTGTGTTCGGTCTGCGCTCAGTGATGTTGTGTTTCTCTCTCCTGGCCTCCTGCCTGCTGTGTCTCTCTTTAACCTCTTTGTGCATCACATCCTCTCCTGAAGCCTCTCCTGACACTGTGGCCAAAACCACAACACAGCCAGCATGACCCTTATCATCACAACAGCAGAGCCTGTCCACATATGTGGCACAGCAGCACCCAGCACATGATGCAGTGTGTCTCTGTGATTTAAGTCTCTTTTTGTGCGGAGGACTCGAGGACAGTCAAACATGTAAGTGCATAAACAGTGAGCAGCACTCATAACCTCTCTGACAGGAGAGAGGAAAGACAAAACAACAGAAACACAGACAGTTTCTTCTGTGCTGCTAGAAAAGCTTCTAAAGGCTCTGAAAGCTCACTTTGACTCGTCTGATTTATTGTTTTATTGCATCTATGTTGTTTGTTTCTGTATTTTTTATAGACTCAACACAATGCTGTCAAGTTTGTCTGGACTCTGAATACAGTTTGTGTTTTACTGTTATACAAGCTGCTGCTGCTTTCTCTCTGTTATAAATAAATAATCACACACTAAAACATAATTAAAAAATATTTCTCCAAGCCAAATCAATTGTAATCAAAGTCTAACATTTTTAGAATTACACCTCAGTAATACAAACTCTGTAAACTGTAAAGGCTTGAATTTTAAATCCCTTCACACAAAAAAACAAAGGAACGATAACAAGCTCAAGTCTCACAGTCTGGATACTTTTACCTTGACAACACAAAAGAGGCTTTAATATTTTGGGAAAAAGGAAAAAAAAATCTGTAATATAACATTCATGGTCAATAAAATAAAAATGCTGCATGTGGCACACGATGGTGTGAACTGTTTCTACAACCTCTCCTGTAGAAATGACCGAGAAGACAGACGGCTTACAAACAGCTTCGTCATGAGGAGTCCTGACATTCACCTCCAAAAGACGCCGTCACCCTGTCAGAGTGATACACTGAATGAACCAGGACACAGCAGCTCCACCAGCCTCCTCCCCCCTCCTCATCAGTGACGTTGAGCAGCAGCACACAAGGCCACACCGTCAAAGCTGCTGACACAGTTATAACCGAGAGTTATAACATCCTGAAGAAATATAACAGCCTGATGTGGAAAATTACTTCATGGACAGCTCCAACAACCTGCTCCAACATACAGTCTAATCCACGACACAGACAAATAGAAACATCAGTCACAGCAAGTCACATCAGCTCCTTTCATCCATTCATTAAAGCAAAGACCTGCTGCCACTGACACATCATCAGTTTGGGAACAAACAGTGCAAATGAAATGTGCAAATACTGCAAATACTGCAATGTATGCATGAAGGATGATGGAGTCATTATGAATCCTTTAATAATGTATAACATACTTTATCAGAACATATTAAAAGTCTCATTGCTGCGTTTTAAACAGGTGATGAAGCTGTTTCATAATGTGATTCACTTCATGGAAGTTTATATCATCTGTCAAAGATATTAAATCTTCATCCTCTGATGATTTCTGCAGATAAACATCTGTGCTGACTGCAACTAAAAGAGATGATGACAAAGCACACAAGTCTATGTTTTATTGTTTTAATAAAGCTTCTAAATAACCAGATGAATTGTTCCTGATTGAAATGATATCAGTGGAACGAGTCAGGTCTGCCTGACTTTGTACTGTGCAACTAAAAGCCTGAGTAAATGTTCTTGTGTTTGGATTAGACACCTGATCCACCTGATCCACACAGAGTGATATAAAAATGTTTCAATAAGGATTATTCTGCATCAGCGGGTATGACCTGAACACAACAGGTGAGATGAGGGATGATGAGGATGGAGAGAGAGAGAGAGAAGAAACATATTTAAAGAGGTTTGCTCCACCTGAGGTGAGGGTGGCTAACAGTATATACATCCTGCTTGTTTCTTTCTAACCTAGAGTCCATCCTGAGAGTCCAGTCACAACACAAAACACCAGAGAGGAAGTCCTTCACATGTTTGACTAATTGAACAAATCTTGATTCATTTGTTTTCCTGATAATTTACGACTGCCCTCAAGTAAAGCACTCAACCACTTCAGTAAACATCCAGCTGAGCAGATTAATAACTTTATTCAAATTCAAACTGTGAAGCAGCCTCAGGTAAGGGCAACTGTGCTGGGAATACTGGAGTCATTCAGCGGAAGCAGAGAGAAAAAAACAAAAAACTGCTTACTGTAACTGACCACATATGTCTGTGTTTGACAATTCAAAGTCAAACACCTGTTCTGCTAAAGGGACAATGCAGAACATGAGGTCATTAAGTCTCTGTGAAGTCGTCTCAGTCATGTGACAACACTGTAATAAACCTTCTCAGCACTTGTCCTACATTATGTCCTCATCTGCCAGGAGATGTGACAGCAAATCATATTTTACCTCATAATTACTTGGCTTGGATCTTGTCAAGATTCTGCCGGAGAACATCCAAACCACTTCATAATATTGATTAATACACACTTCACTAGAAAAAAAACCCAAAAAAACACCTTGACTCCCACATATTTCACTCCCACTCTGAGCATCTTAATTGAACTTTATCATTGAAGATAAAGCCCTGATGTCTTGTCAGATGGGAGGAAGAGAGACATGGATCATGTCAGTCTCAGTAAATTTAAAGCTATAACTGCTGAGATGGACAAACTTTGTTCAAACTCCAATAACCATGATAAACGAGAACAACAACAGTACCTCTTCTCATGAATTCCTTGATTTATTTTACTATTAAAGTCTCTCTGACAAACAACAGCGATGATAGATTATCAAACAAACTTGTTAGAGAAAGACAGGCTAGTTACAGTTTGCTACTGTGGTGATAATGATGCTGTGAATCACAGTGATTATCATGAATTTACAATAACTGCCAAACAACATCAGAAATTAGTTTCCTGAAATTGTCATGTTACAGAAATTAAACTATTTGTTTCATCATTGTATCACTGACAAGTATCAGCAGCATTTACAGTCACAGCTTGTGCTGCTCACATCTCATAATCAGTTCATTTTATCTCCACTGTGTATTTCACGTCGTTTCATTTATCTGTTCATTTTTCTCTGTGAAGCTTCAACACAAGGCCTTATAGTTCATTTATATCCTGCATCAGTTTCCATCACACTGCTCATTTGTATTTTAAGAAGAATAAACCTGTCAGCAGAGACACAAGGGCATAAACAAACTAAAGGTCAGATTGAATCTTTCCACAATCATACAGTGAAAAATACAGTTTGCTGTCAGAGTCACAGAAGATGAGACTGCTGATTCTCCAAGAAAAATCAAGTCTTGTTTCATGTTGGAGTCAAAAATAAAAAAGGCCATCGGTCAGGCAGATGAAATGTAAATGATTTGTGTCCTGAGATCAGCTGATATCAGATCAGTTTGAGTATTCAGGAAGTGTAGCAAACAATAAAACCAACACAGACCTGCTCTGAACTTCTTGACCTTTATAAAACATAAAGAGCATGAAAACATGCTGTATATCAATCTATGTCTGGGTTCAGACTAGACGAAGGAAGACAGTTTATAAAATCTGTTTTGAATCATGTCTGAACAAAAACAAATATTCAGTGTTTCCCAAAGACAATTGTTTTCAGTGATATGTGGGCAGATCATCATTATCCAAACCACTTGTTTTTACATCACACCATAAGACTAGTCCAGTCAAATTCTCCAATTAGATGGAGCAGAAAACAAGTTCTCCTCAGTTTCTATTAAGTCCAAATCTGTTGTTTAATTCTCTGAATGTCAGTGGAGCAGCTTTGGTTCTCTGAATCTTTAAGAGGGAAAATGGAAACAGTGAATTGTGAATTGCGTGTTAGATTGTATTCTATATTTGAAAATATTGAAAAAATATTGATTAAAATTGTCTGAGAGGTAACATGCAGTAAGCTGATCATTGCTCCCAGTCAGCGCTATGGACAGAGACAGTGCAGCAGCTCACTGCTGTGGAGACAGAGCTGCACTATTCACGGCATGATATGATGTTACCTTTTATTCTGTCCTCCTCTGATTGATTTTCAATAACCTGACTTACTTATAATAAACTGATTCAATAGCAGCTCTGTATTCCTCTCTGTTCAGTGCACTTTGGCACAGCCGCCTCTTCGTGCCCATTCATCATGCTGCCCACTGTTACAAGACAAAGTGGAGGAAAAGTTCCCACTTCTAACAACCAGACCAGAGAGTGACCTCTCACAGATCAAGTACAAGAAAGTTCATATTTAAAGATGTTCAGAGGACAAATACATTCTAACTATAAAGTCTGTACTGTAGAGTCAATAATAATAATGTTATTTTTCAGCTACATGAATATTCATTCATATACAAATGTCACAGCATCAGGAGACATTAAAACAAATTTTAATGTTGTCTGCTGTGACATTTAGATAATCACAGATTTATCAGTTAAATTCTGTATTTTCAGTTTTGGACTTAACCCCTTCAGACCCACATTTTTTCAGCTGGGCAAAAAAATTTTTTTTAAACTGATTCTGACTCCTATCCAACATAAAAACAAAGTGGAAAAAACATTTTTTTTCTAACTCATGTTTTTAATAGTATTTTTTCATGTCTATTCCAATAGACGCCACGACAAGATGGGCGTAAAATGTCAAAAAAACTTATGAAAAATAAGGCTCAGTTTTTCCACATGGTAATCAATCAGGTATGACCTAAACATCTGGAACTTGATGTTAGCATGGCTTTGACTCGTTGTACAGTCTGTGTACTGAACATCCACATGAACTTGATAGGTGTATCACAGCGTGGGTAGGGAACAGCAGTGAGGTCATCGCCATGAAAACCCAGAGCCTGCAAGAAGAGAGAGAAATGAGGCAATCTGAACATGCACATGAACACAATAGATGTATGACTGTAGATAAGATTACCTGAAAAAATCCTTTCCTTCAGTATTTCTAACACATAACCAATCAGTAGGCTAATGAACTGATAACACGTTTACTTGGAATGGAACTGGAACTTGAACTTGAGAAGACATCAGCTTGTGGATGTTTTCATGTATCTTCATTTTCGATGAGCAGCCTTGAAGCAGTTCCGGTGTGGCACAAAGCACAAGTGGATGTTGCACTTGTCACAGAAGACGTGTGTTTTTCCTGCACAGTATGGCAACTTGCATCTGGTAGCCTCTTTCTTCTCATCATAATTTGGCATGTGGTCAACCATGTCATACTGCACTTCAGGTATAGGCCTTACATCCTGAACTGGTCTCTGAACTGGTCTGTGGGGTACACATGGTTCTGGAGACATACTGGGTCTTCCACGTTTTGCTGCCACTGTTTTATGGACTCTCACCAGACACTGGGCCACATTCATCTTGAAGTGGAGGAGATCCTGGATGTCTTTGGTCTGGATATTGGCCCTCTTGGCATCCAGCCTGTACTCCAACCAACTGTTGACCACAGCCATGTCAAAAGCATGTGTAATCATTCTCAGGGTCCACTTTTTTGACCGAATTTCTGTACGGTACAGACTGACAAGTTGATCAAGCAGGTCAACGCCGCCCATTGCTTCATTGTATAGCTTAACCACCTCTGGACGGGACACCATCAAAAACTGGGCCTTCTTTTTGTCCCACCGCTGCACTTCATCCATTCTGCCAACACCCACGAAGTTGGAGGCCATGACAACTGGTCTGTTGTCATACCATTTGACCAGTGCAACCTTACCATCACGGCTTACAACTTCATCACAGCTTCCTCGAGGCTTTTTGGCCATGGTGTTTTGAAAAATACCAATGTCCATCCCAGCTTCCCAGTACATGGAGACTCTTGGCATTTTCATCACTCCCATAGCAAGGTGGAGACCGATGAGGGTTCTGATCTCTCCTGAATTTGTCGGTTTGAAACTTAGTGTGCCACTTTGCATGGCATAAACATTTGTGTTGTCAGCCATCAAACTGAATATCTCATCTGGTATATACTGTTTGAAGTATTCAAAGGGTCTCATGGTCTCATGATCCTCATGAATTGGAGGACTCTCAAAGGAAGTGTCCATGATTGTAGTGAATGGCCTGTGACGCCACTTGATTTCTTCCTTCCTGGTTACTGTCATCTCCTCCTGTCCTCTGTCCTCCTCTGTCTTCCTCCTGTCCTCCTCTGTCACTACACTGTCTGTCTCCTCTATCTCAATCTCAGCTGCCACATCAAGTTCTTCTGGCATGCATGTAACCTCTCCACTGTCCCTCTCTGAATCTAATAACAAAACAATCACATTTAACTCATTTTATGTATTCTCACTCTTGAACTCTTATGCATTCCAGTTATATCTTGCATATAAGACATTAAATTGATTAGAAAAAATTAAAAAACATACTAAGAATTAAAAAGACTAATTTCTAAACTTACCACCTATCTCACTCATTTCATCCTCCTCATTTCCTGAATTCAAGGAGTCAAGTTCAGATAACTCTCCATTCACAAGACGTTCAAGGAAGTCTTCGACTTTATACTCTACAAGAACATTATGTAGAAAATATATATATTTAAAATGTTATAATCATGAATAAATAAACTGTGACACCCTAATTTACCTATGAAAAGCTTACAGGTGTTTTGTTTCTTTATATACTGACACTAAACATGTAAGTGTTGGCTAAACTCGCTCAACTCCTGATGTCCATTACAATGGACATCGGACTTTGAAAAAATCCTATAAATTAATGATATGATATATGTTCAAAATAACTTCAAATACTATCACTTGTAACAGTTACAATTATACTGACTTCAAATTTGTTTGGTCAGCATGAACATAAATGTATATTTTTGATTGAAAATGGAGACTTACTCTTCCCTCTCTGCAGTCGCTCTGCCATGCTTGTCTTCTCCGTTGTCTGTCACTCTCTCAGAGCATGCTCAAAGTCATGACATGATCGTGATTGGATAATCAGGATCCAATCAGTAAATTGCATTGCTGACATCATTCAATTACAGAGTATTTATTGGTTTAGAGACAAAAATGTGTCATGACCATTCCAATGGACACAGGGTCCGAAGGGGTTAAAGTGGAAGTCAGTGTTAGTGAGTAGTTCACTCTTTTTCTAGGTATGTAAATTCATGTACAGTAGTAAAACTCTCCTATGTAATGTGTTACAGGATGCAGTCATAGGCTTTTATGTATGTGAGGAAAATCACAGTGACTACATAAAGTGACAGTTTGTCATTTATTAATGGTTCATGCTACTCTTATCTCTGTGGGACCAATTATTCCACTCACGTCAATAGATGAACATTAACATTTCCACAAACACACATCTCACATTAACACTTTATCAGCAGGCCTTTAACAAAGAGAGACACATGCTGTGTTTCAATTCACGTACTTACACTTATTTATTTATTCAGTTATTTTAAGTACATAAGTGCCTTCACACTGTTAGCTATGGCTAAATGCAGTGTACATTAAGTACAGAGATGGTGCACTCACAACGGTCAAAAAGTTGAGTGTGTATAACACTGGACACTTCTCGCCTCAGCAGTTGCCATTTTCATCACTTAAATGATGACGTTTCAGGATAAATGACGACATTTGAGAACCAGCACTGCACAGACACAGAGCCCTCGATGAGTTGGCAGACCATGAACGATTCCCTGCTTTAAGTGGACTAAAGTGCATTAAAGACCGGATAATTAGGCCTTTAGGTGGAGGAAGCTTGTAGAAGTGAACAATGCAGTGCAGCAGCAAAGAGTAAACAATGCTCTGTAGTGAGAAGCTGGAGAAAATCATTTCCAGCAAACTCACAGCAGGTGTCTGGTGGTAAAGAGCTCGGCTGGAGTCAATATTGTGTCTGCACTATTTCATTTAGAGAGAACATGAAGAGGCTGTAATGATTCCTCTGCTTAACTTAAACTGGATGATGGTTCATTAATGGTCCATTTACAAGTTTCATTGTCTTGATTCATCCCAGTGGCTCCATCACATCAGACCTGCAGCTGATTGGACTGTTTGAATTTCAGTGAAAAGCCACAGAGGTCAGATATTTTAATGACTCTACACAAGAAGACAGTGACTGTCATGAAGTATAGACAGACTGTAGATGGTAGACAGATGAATGAACTGATGGACGGATCAAAGGATAGATGGAAAGAGTCAAAACACTTCACTGCTTCAGTTTAAAGGGTGTTCTTGTTGTTGAAAATTTGACTAATATAACGTCAGATTTTTAAAAAAATGATCTAATGAGATGAGAACAAGTGTGTATCTATAAAAGCAGGAGAGAGTCACGACTTAACAGAAATGAGACGATAAGTTTCAACTCACTGCTTTTCCATTAACTTACTGCTGTAAGCAGAGAGACACATTAACAGTGTCTATTCATAAATGAGGAGAGGAGGAGGAGAGATGATGATCAGTATAATTGGATTTAATGAGACTCTGTGTTCAGCCGTCTGGAACAACAAGAGAAGAAAAGCAGCAGGTTCACCAGTTTAAAGTGCTGAGCTGTGCATTAGCATCCTGTTAACTCTCAGACTGAAAATGAAACTGAAAAATAAGGTGAACATCAGTGAGGCTAACTGCTTTTACCGGACACAACAACCTGCTTCTACATTCCTGCAACAAGTAACTTTTCCTCTGAATATCATGTTAAAATCTGGTTTAAATGAAGTTCATGGTTCAACTTCAACAACTTTGATCACAGCTGAACGTTACAATGCTCAGTCTAAAGGAATATGAACACCACAGCAGGCTGACAAGAGCCGAGGAAGAAAGGTGAAACAAGCGTACCTTCAACAACACCTTTAGGAATACAGAGAAACTTTCAGCAACTAGATGAAGCGAACAAGAGATGAGAAAAAAGACAATAGCCGTGTTATTCAGAGGCCATTTATTTTGTCCCTGAACAGTCAGGCTTCACCTGCTCATAGCCTGTCCTGAATAAAAAAAGAAAAGAACAATGAGAGAGGATGTGGCAGAGAAACACTAGATTTAGTCAATCAGCATCTTCAGAGAAAATAATAGTACATAGCCACAGAGTACAACATCCCTGGGTGACCCATCATGAAAGGCTCCTGGTTCTCTGAGGCAGAAAACACACACAGGTACCTGAGTCTCAAAATAACTTCTGACACTGGATTCAAAAACTGCCAGCTCCTGAGAAGATCTGACGTTTGTTAGCTCGTTCATTGCTCTTCTCCTGACCATGTCAACATTGTTTCTGTGTCCTCTCCATCTGGATCAGTCACACACCTCTATAATCCTAAGTCTGAAACCATGCAGGGATTACTGAACACAAGTGTGTGAAAGGAGGAAAGGTGGATTAGTGCTGATGTGATCGATTCAGCATCTGTAGTAACCAGATCCAGCACTGTCCAGATGTGAGGCACACTGATGCTCTTATCTCCTGTTCTGCTGTGACATGTCTGTTTGAGTGTGTGTACAGCAGGTGAAGAGAAGAAACACTTCCAAAGAGGAAACAACAACAATTGAGCTAAACCGTCTGCATCAAGTACACACTGATGGTGTCATCAGCCATCATTAACTTTGACTTGACTTTGTCTCCTTGATGCTTGACTGGAAACACAGAGCTCTTCATGCTATAACCTGCTGCACAATCACCTCATTAGCACATAATTACATGTCCAAACAGTTGGTTAACACTGTAAATACAACAGGATGGATGGTTCAGTTCAAACAAGGAAAAATATCTTTTACGTTACAAATGTCTCATCTGGAGGAGTTAGGAGAATCAATGATTCATGACAGCTCTGAACATGTTCATTAAAATATAACCACACAGCTGTGATGGATCCTATTTAAAGCTCCCTTCATCAGTCAAAGCAGACAGCAGGACAGTGACAATGACATGACTGAAAAAGAGGTCAAGTTTTGTCCTGGTTTGAAGGACAGAAGATGGAGGTTAGTTTCTGTATCGTCTGTGAAGTCTGGTGGGGAAAAGACAGAGAGAGCTGAGGTCCAACCACTGACAGGACACAAGAGAGCAGCTCCAGCCCTCTGGCTGTCCAGCTTTGGATCAACCAGAGAAGAACATGGAAATATATGAGGACAGGACCAAGGACTGGACACTGAGGAGACACACATCAACCCTCTGGCTGACCAAGAGAACACACACTGACTTCACAGTGTCACAAAGTTCACATCATGTGAGGATGTGGTCTTCATTTAAACTGAGGACTGCAGGGTTCTGGCCTACATAAGATTCATTTACATAGAAGTGCTTTGTTATATTCAAGAAAATCCATGTCATCCCAAACTCTAGTGTTAAAATAAAGAGTAAGAGTAAGCGATTCATTCATGAGTTCATGTGTTTGACTGTTCAAACATTTCAAATCTCAGCACATCACAAATGTGACTAATGAATCGTTGTCCCCATTAAAATGTCCTTTAATCATTTTGGTTTTGGACTAAAGGGGACGAGAAGACACTTCCTGTCAATGTTGCCGGATGAAGGTTTTGCTTTGACAAGGAGATGCAGATTCATTCAGAGATGTTTCTTTGGACATTTTGATATATTTGTTTCCATGCCTTGAAAATCTTGCCTGGTGAATGTTGTGAATTATGAATCTAATGAAAGCAGCATGAACTCAAATTGGCCACAGTCCCTGTTCTTATCTGACAAGTTGATCACATTAATGCTGAACTGAAGTGATTTCTTTGATTTTATGAACTGAATATTGGACATTTTAAAGTTAACTGCTGTTCATGCTCAAGTCACTACTCATTAAAATGGATTACACAGTTTGTTACACTGTTTACATGATCCTGTCAAACTAACTGATAACACAGGAAACATTTATTAACTGAGGAAGTCTTGAAAGTAACTGAGTGTCAAATAATCTAATTTTCATGTTCAGGGACACACAGACACAAACACACAATTTCTCCTCTGGACTGTCAGATGGTGACAGAATTCCAGTGGAGACAGAGAATCACTCAGACATACAGTACATACACACACAGTTATACAGAGAGGCAGAGAAGTCTTTATCAGGACTGCTCTGAAACTGACTCCGTGCTGCTGAAGTCTACAGTAACAGCAGGGTGTGTGTGTGTTCCTTGGTTGGATCACTCACCTCAAAGTTTTGTCTCATCTGACTGACAGCTGAGGCTCGTGTGAGGAGATGAATCATATCACAGCAAAGGAAACACAGCATCAGTGTGAAGAAATGTTTGACTATGAAATGATCCAACACTAACTCATTACTCATCATCATCATCATCCTCATCATGATGTTGCTCTACAGTCTCGAGCCCTGACAGATATGAGTACAACAACAAAACTGCGATCACTTTGCAGCGTGGCAGCAGCCTCCTGTAAAATCTTCTTTACAAACATCTGAAAAAAAAAAAAAACTGTATTGCCTCGTAAATACATTTATACTGGGAAATAAAAAATGTAGATACAGAAAGTAACTGAAAATCTTCCTATTGGCCAAGAGACTCATTAAATGAATGAATCCATTTTAAACTAGAAAACCACAGCTGAGTAACATCAAGACAAAAGTCAGCCATAGTCAGACAAAACCTGACTTTGGCTGATCAGGTGATGATACAGGATATTCAATAATGTTTGTCTGTCCTCAGTGTGAAACTGCTGGGACTTATGAGAACGAAAGAACATTTCTTATTCTTTGTGTGTGTGTGTGTGTGTGTGCGTGAATGTGAAGATCCAGTCTGTCTACAGGCTGACTCTTCTTGAGTCAATGTGTCAGGGTCTTTGTCTTTTTGTGCCTCCCTCTCAGGGATCGTCCCTTTCATGTTTTATCTGAGGTTTTATGAAATAAATTCCAACACTTGTCACTGCATGTTACATTTGATCTCATCCTCATCATTTATCCTGCATACTGGCTTTGTAAGCTCACAGATCTCCCAGCAGGAAGTTTTTATGCAGCATGATCACAGTCACACCAGCAGATCTGCCCTGCTGAGAACAACCAGAGCTCCAAGCTACAAATGATTACTGTTTACAGCAAGAAAGATTCATCTGATGAGGAAAGATGACAGTTCTCCACACAGACACACTCAGATATTCAACAGCTCAGCATGATGCTGATTCGGGATAAACAGTGCTGCTGGACTTCATGTTGTCCATCACAGACTCTCCACACCAGACATTCAACTAAAAACATAAAAAGTTCATGTATCTGTGATTTAGCAACTGGCTGTGAAAGTCCAACCTGCTCCCGTGTTTCAGCCTGATGGTTAATGTCTGAACACAACAGCATGCATGACTAAAATTCACAAGTGGTCCAGACCTTTCAAATGAACGATAACTGTAATGCACACACATACAGTAATGACCATCCTTTTTATCTCTCTCCTTCTCCCAGCTGACCTCTCCTTTGCTGGTTATCATCATGTGGCTCACAGCCCAGCTCATATCTGAGGAGCTGCTGAATATAAAGGACCATCAGACCTGAAGAGATGGGGCCAAGCGTAGCAGCATTTCACACTGCAGTGGATACACAAGAGGCTGATGGCCAGACCTGTCTCTCTGTTTGCTGCTTCTCCTGCAGAGCGACAGGCACAGTGTGTCTGCTCTGACTGACACCTTTCAATGCAAACACAGCTTCCCTCCTACAAGCACAATCTTTTTTTATTAGTCAAACCAGAATTAATCTCAATTCCAGTCTGAGTGACAGTGTCTGAGTGTTATCCAGTCACGTTATAATTCAAATTATTCACCACATTCAGTATGTGTGCTTCTCCCATGAGAACACTATCTACCAAACGTCTCTCTTTATTGCAGAAATTATGCATACTGTGTTTGTCTACACAAAGTGCGAGGCTTGCAGAACAGGAACAGCTGGCAGGCAGAGACCTTCGAGGAATCTGCATGAGCATAAAACTAAAAAGAAATGAATTTACAAAGTCCAATGAACCAAAACCCAGAGCAAACACTTTTTCTGCTCAGCAGTTTTTATCAGTTTCTGTCACTGAGGCACAATCCCTGTTAATTTAGACACTACTGACCACAAGTAACAAACTCAATGCACGAGAACAGTGAAAAGGTAACAGGTGAGTTTATCTGAGTGCTTTTTTTGTCTTCTAAATATATTCACAATAAAAGTTCCAGTGACACAGATGCTCACCTTTCATGCACTGAAGAAATGTGAAATATATCGCTGTGTTCAATAAAAGCAGGCTGTGCTGTTTAGAGTTGACAAAATTCATCCAAGCTCACATTTTATACAGTGAAAAAAAAAAAGATATTTAACCTTGCTATAAAACCATTTTATTTATTTTTTAAATAACTGAACAGGACAAAAAGACCAATGACCTGAGATATTTGCCCGTTGCTGTGGAAACAGGAGCTGAGAATTGTTCTGACTGAATTAAATAAGTGACAAAAAATCTCTCTTCTTCACCTGCTTGTATTTTAAATCTCTTCCTCTCATGTCCGCCCTCCTCCCAGCCTCTGTGTTTCTCATCATCTCATCTCATCCATCTCCAACTAACTAACTAACATGAGAAATGTTGCTGTTGTACCTGATGCTCTGCTCAAAGATACTGAAAAGTGTAAATCTGTACACACAGATTTTCCTTTCAGCTCAGATGAACAACAGATGTCTGATGTCTGAGCTCATGACAGATGAAGAGTGACCAGTTTCTGTTCACTGACCGAATGCTGCACTAAACAGTTTACCATGTTCAGTTGTCTTGACTGAGGTCAGCTGTAGATAACTGTAGTTTAACCATCCATCTCAGTTAGGACTTTACAAAAAGCCAAAACAAACGTGTGCGGTCCAAACAGTACTCCACCTCGTATGCACCTCCTAACTCCACCATTCTACTGTCCAAATAATATTTTGTCAAAACAAAATCACATTATTTAAACGTTTTCATAAATATTTATTGGTGAGGTGTGAGGGAGTTTCACTCCTGAGTTTCTGCTGGTGAAAATTATGCAGAACAAAACCAGAATAACAAATATTAGTTGATAGTGAAGGTGACAGTGAAGCCTCGTGGGACAAACCACAGCATGCAGGCAGAGTTTGACAAAGTCACAGCTGGAAGGGGAGGACGAGACACACCTGAAGCTTCATATGAAGCCTCATCACCACTGCTGAAACACACACCATGATATTTATGACTTCACTGAGACCTCATGTTTGTCTGTTTCCTCTACTGCTGGAGGCTGCTGCTCTTGGTTCTCCTCCACCCCAATCAATCAGTCAATCAATTGTCTGTATCTGTTTTTACATGTAAACTCTTTGTTTCTGACAGTTTCCTCCAGGATGAGAAGTTCACAGAGTTAAAGTGCTGCCATGTGTGCTGACCTGATCAGAACTTCAATCGTTCTTCTCAAACTGTGCAAATATTACTGACTGCTGTTTGTGGAAATGTTCTTACTGTGAGACATAAAACAAATGATGTGTTCTCTGAATATCAGTTCACTGTTGATCCCATCCAGTCACAAATGACCTGTACCTCTGCAAAGTGCTGAATAAAACATCCTCTATCACCATGTGGCCGACTCTCTCTCTCTTCCTTGTCTAGCCAGTCTCTCTCCTCTGAGACTGTGTCAGATCCACAGTGCCAGGTTGTCATTTTAAGCCTCCATCTCTGCCTGTGCCAGTCTTGTATCTCACCTTTGGGACAGATTATGGCTCTTTGCTCCCTCACTGTTCCCATCCTATCCTCTCCTGCTGTAACAGACTGCTCCTTGTCCTTTGCCATGGCTACAGGCTGTTAATGTCAGTCTGTTGCTTCAACAGTGGAAATCTTTATGGCAGCCAGCTGAGTAACCTCTGGCAGTGTGGCAGTGTGTGTCTCTGGCACTGGATGTGTGTTTGCTCTCTCTCTCCTGGCCTCCTGCCTGCTGTGTCTCTCTTCACCTATTTGTGGGTCACATCCACTCCTGGAGCCGCTCCTGACACTGTCAGCATGACGCAGCATTAAAACAACAGACCCTGATGCCAAACAACCTGTGGAGAGTTTCTACAGACCTGTCACTGTGTCTGATGTTTCCACCTATTAGAAAGTCAGCAGCTCTGGTCACATGATGCTGCACTAGACAGATACAGCTGATCAAACGGCTGGAAGCTGATGGTATTTGTAGTTCTTATGGGTGGCCACAGTGCATGCTTTAGATAAGCATCAAACAGTAAAGAGCAGTGAGCATGGCCACCCCTCTGACATTATCTCTGTTAGGATGCTCCAGCTGACGGGCATCCTGACAGAGATAATGTCCAGCACTGGTGACAAATGTGTGTTTTGGATTCAATGAAACTGTTTTGAGGTCAGTTCTTCTCCACTTTACAATGTTCACTTCATTTGTTAGCGTGCTGACAGAGAACTGTTTTTAGATCGTACTATAACTGTAGCTGAAGCAGTTCAGTCTCTGCTGAGTGGAACATTTCAGACAGTCATATCAAGGGTCTCATTAGTTTGCTGATTATCTGGTAGTGAAATCAATCTGTGCCTCAGGACTTATTGATCAATGCAGGAAGCTCGAGATAATCATGCATGGAGATGAGTGGAGTAGTCTTTATCCCTTTAGCTGTTGTGGGATGTCAGAAATGATCACTGAGCCCTCTAAAGGTGTTACACACCTCATGTGCACGTTTGTTAATCTCAGTGATTTACTCACAGACACACACTCAGCCCTGTCATATTTAGATAAGACAGCTGAGAAATGATGCTGCCGGCCTCACAGTGTGGTCTGATGTCCTTTATGGTTACCATTAGTGTAAACATTGTGCATCTGTGATCATCTTACAGTATAGTTCAGCATAGTACCATAAAAGATTCAACAACTTACTAGTTAAGTATTATAATATAGTATGTAGTATTATTTGCCCACCACAGTACAGTTTAAATACAAGTATGTATGTGGGGGAGATTCCTCTGTTTATTAAAAAAATCAAAAGACAAACTGAAGAAGGAAAAGTACTGCAGTCAAAAGGAGGTTGTGGTTGGAAGTCACTTGTTTATAATGAACTGGTAAATTGTTCATTTGTTTTTTTGGTGATACTTTTTGGAGGGAGAACGTGACAGGATACGAGTGTGAGTGAAACCCAAAGTGAAAATGTTCTCCAGAAATCAAAAAGATGAAACTCGAGTAGTTCAGCACCACAGACAGCTCCTCACACAGCTGAGAAACAGGAAGTGGAGACTGTTTGGATTTTATGTTGACTGACTCATCGATTAATCAACTGATTGTTTCAGTGCTACTCATACATGATCATTTATGGATGCTGAGACAGGGGGATGACACACACACACACACAAGCTCACAGAGCAAATGTAGTCAAATGATGCATCTGTTCATCAAATCATGCTCTGTCTGTCTGACTGTAACCCAAACTGACCTTGAATCATCAATCCTGCTCAATGTTTCTATCAAGCTCTACTGTGTGAGATCAGCTTTAACAGGTTTAGTAATAGTAATAGTTCACTCTAAACTACCAGCTGATCTTCCACTTCTTCACAGCAATCTGCAGTAAAAAGGTAGAATATGATTTTTACTATATTACAGAAAGATATAACTTGCAGAAGTACCTCATTAAATGTCTAACATGCTGCTCAGAGCCTGACAGACAGGATAGATGAGTCTGCACATATACACAGATATTTAAAGCTTATGTCGACACAATCAGCCACTTACACACACATACGGACAGAATATTTCATTTCCACTCTCAGCTGTGGGTACTCTGATGTGTTTCTTTGCTGAATTATCATTTAAATAACTGCCACGGCTTATCAAGGTTCATTTTAAAACTGTGATGAGAACAGGAGAAAGAGTGAGAGAGCGTATATGTGGCTCTTATTAGAGAGAAGCATTAAAATCTATTTCTCTCCGTCACATTCAACAGTTTCTCTTTCTTTATCTGTCTTTGTGTCCTTCTCTCACACAGGTTCGTCTGAACTCTAAAGGCAACACATCAGTCCACGAGTGTGTCACCTCACTAAATCACTGCTTAGATACAAACTGAGAGCCTGGACAACCTTCATGAACCCATGAAGAAGAGAGAGAGGACAAAAAAGGGAAGGATGGGACAGAGCAGGAGGAGAAACAGGAGTAACAGTTGACCAAAGTGTCCTTGCTCTGTCTGATCAGTCCTCTGCTCTATCACAGCGTTTCTTTAATCCACATCACTTCCTCACATGGATTATTTCTGACTGACTAAATCCTGTCCTCTACACGTCTCTGTTGTCTGCTAGTGTTGTCTTGTCTTGGTGTTTCATCCTCAATTTTCCTCTCAGACAGATTAACAAACTGAGCGGTGGGTTGAAAAAGATTTCCTGACATATTTTACAAATGGTGACAAGATGTTTGGTCATTTCCTTGATACAGTGAACGATGATTTCTGTTGCATCACATCTCAAATGAAACTGTATGAAAGATGTTTAGCACAGAGAGATCTTCAGCTCACATATGGATGAGAAATGGTATCACCCAACAGGAGAACGCTGCAATATTTGTACAGATCATGGTGCATTTAGGGGCCGTCGGTTGTGCAGGAGTCTTTGAAGTCATTATTGTGTCCTGTTAGTATAGTTTAAATATCCATCACATCAGTCTTTGAATATTGGCAGACTGGAAAATGAATCAAGCTTTACATTTCAGATCTTGAAACATTTACTGGCAGTCTTCAGATCAGATTAGTCCAACAATCGTTCACTCAAAGCCACATGCTCACTGAGCCATGGAGGCTCAATGGACTGAACTGAGACAACATTGATTTATAGTCACAAGTTTAACATCACGTTAGTGTGAGCAGAAAGACGGAGCTGTTAGCAAACAGACAGAGGCAGCAAAGCTGATATTTGAATTAAGATTAGATGGAACAATGTTTAATTATCACCATGGAGAAAGAAAGGATTCTTATGGAAGAGAATATTTTGTCTCCATTAACATAGCAGATCATGACTTCAACAACTAACAAAAACGGATGACAATCATGCAAGTCAGTAAAAACTATGATGAGAGATTTGAACTCACAGAGAGTTTGACACCTTCCTACACACGCAAAAATATTTTTAAAAATGTCCATCATGGAGACCAAAAGTGAAAAGAGACAGATGTAAATGAGCTGAAGATATGTGGAGATATTTTCTATATTCCCTCTGCACTCTCCTCACAAAGTGAAGACAGATCTTACAGACAGACTCAGTCTGACGTGAAACTAAGAACCTGTAAAACGTCTGCACAGTGAAAGGCAGAGCCAAAGCTGTGTGACATTTTCACTTCAATATTCGGTTAGTGTGTGATTTACTCTCACAGTTATGGTCTAGAACCTGCTGAACACAGAGTGGATTTGGTGGAAGCTTATCATCAACATGACGCCAGCTTTGCTTCAAATTTAATAACAAATTATATAAACAGAACCCAACAAGAAAAAGTGATGAAAAAATTAGTGGCAGAAATCACACTGGTTTGACACGTGGACAAGACAAACGCACCAAGTTAATTATGTCAGACTGTTTAAATATCTCTTTTATGACATGTGTCTGTGAACAAACCAGGTTAGAAAAGACAAATCTAAAATAGATTAGCCATATACAATAAATCATTAATACTACCGGGCTTATTCTCAGCTTCAGGTCATGTTTTTTTCCTTAGTTTTATTTCCTGGGGCATTATTCTCTGCCTGCTTCTTCCCTCAGGAAGGCAGGATAATATGGATGGCACAGCACTGCTCCTTAATTATGGAGCTAAAGGGAATATTCATGAGTGTTTGCTGTCGGTCATCTTCACAATGCTCACAACTAAAATGATACAGATGTTACAGATGTTTGTCACTTCCAGAAAACTAGTGAAAAAATAATCAGATTCAAAAAACGTCTACAGTCTGACACACAGCGTAGGCACGTAGGCTTTGATTGTGCTCCTCTCTCTCCAGCTCTGCTGCACATCTTTGGAGACCCTGCCTCTTAAACACCTGCCTGCTTTCTCTGAAATGTAATCCAAGCTGTAACTGTGAAGCAGCTGGCTGCACAGTAGTTCAGGGGAAATTCTCCAGCTTTACACCACTTAGAGAGCTTGTTCTCAGCTCGATCTGCTCTGAGTCAAACTGTAATTCACTGTCAACTAAGAGAATATCTGGTATCTGGTGGAAAGCTCTTTCAATATATGTACAATTCCACTAACTCAGCGTAAGACTTCATTTCTCCAGGTGTCAGTGAACAGAAACAGAAAACAGAAAAAAACAGAAAAAAGTCAGTGAGAATCTCAGGGTAAAATGCACCATCCTTCCTTATAATTACCTCTCATCTGTAGTTCATGAATTCACCATCAGCTGTATCATTCGATAATATGTTTATGTCATACATTCATTTAATCCACATTATTTCAACATCAAAATCTCCAACATTTCCATGAAATCAAACAAACATTTGCAAATTAAGCTGTGTTATAAAAAAATATAAAAATTTTCAGAGTCAAGGAAGAATTTCCTTGACTCATGTCAGATGTTTTAAAAGTCTGGAGGTTGTATTTGATTCTTTGGTAAAATCTTGAGACAAGCCCTGATCAGATGAACAAGTTTATTCCAGAGACAATTTGATGCCTTGATTTCATCTCTCTGTTTTTATTCTGTGTGATATTGTGAGCAAAGTGTGAGATACTTGATGCTGCTTCAGTCCCAGAAGCCATGAAGCCTTTTCCAGGATGAGCGTGGACGTTCAGAGATCTTCATAAAAGTGTTTGGTGAATACATTCAAAGCACTTCCCTGATGTCATTACACAACAGATCTCTACTCGTGGGCTCCTGTCCTCCTACACACTCAATCCCTTTCCACACAGAAACAAATCCAGAATACAACTCCTGCACTGACTTTAATATGTATACATGTGTGTGCATCATACATGGGTGTGTGTGTGTGTGTGTGTGTGTGTGTGTGTGTGTGTGT
>CM053982.1:20202287-20220036 GCA_028641955.1 Protonibea diacanthus | reverse complement strand
TAATAATAATAATAATGTTATTTTTTAGCTACATGAATATTCATTCATAATGAATCACAAATGTCACAACATCAGGAGACATTAAAACAGATTTTAATGCTGTCTGCTGTGACATTTAGATAATCACAGATTTATCAGTTAAATTCTGTATTTTCAGTTTTGGACTTAAAGTGGAAGTCAGTGTTGGTGAGTAGTTCACTCTTTTTCTAGGTATGTAAATGCATGTACAGTAGTAAAACTCTCCTATGTAATGTGTTACAGGATGCAGTCATAGGCTTTTATGTATGTGAGGAAAATCACAGTGACTACATAAAGTGACAGTTTATCATTTATTAATGGCTCATGCTACTCTTATCTCTGTGGGACCAATTATTCCACTCACGTCAATAGATGAACATTAACATTTCCACAAACACACATCTCACATTAACACTTTATCAGCAGGCCTTTAACAAAGAGAGACACATGCTGTGATTCAATTCATGTACTTACACTTATTTATTTATTCAGTTATTTTAAGTACATAAGTGCCTTCACACTGTTAGCTATGGCTAAATGCAGTGTACATTAAGTACAGAGATGGTGCACTCACAACGGTCAAAAAGTTGAGTGTGTATAACACTGGACACTTCTCGCCTCAGCAGTTGCCATTTTCATCACTTAAATGATGACGTTTCAGGATAAATGACGACATTTGAGAACCAGCACTGCACAGACACAGAGCCCTCGATGAGTTGGCAGACCATGAATGTTTGTGCATTAAAGACTGGATAATTAGGCCTTTAGGTGGAGGAAGCTTGTAGGAGTGAACAATGCAGTGCAGCAGCAAAGAGTAAACAATGCTCTGTAGTGAGAAGCTGGAGAAAATCATTTCCATCAAACTCACAGCAGGTGTCTGGTGGTAAAGAGCTCGGCTGGAGTCAATATTGTGTCTGCACTATTTCATTTAGAGAGAACATGAAGAGGCTGTAATGATTCCTCTGCTTAACTTAAACTGGATGATGGTTCATTAATGGTCCATTTACAAGTTTCATTGTCTTGATTCATCCCAGTGGCTCCATCACATCAGACCTGCAGCTGATTGGACTGTTTGAATTTCAGTGAAAAGCCACAGAGGTCAGATATTTTAATGACTCTACACGAGAAGACAGTGACTGTCATGAAGTATAGACAGACTGTAGATGGTAGACAGATGAAGGAACTGATGGACGGATCAAAGGATAGATGGAAAGAGTCAAAAGACTTCACTGGTTCAGTTTAAAGGGTGTTCTTGTTGTTGTTGGACTCTTAGTCTACAGGGAAGATTAAAATTTGACTAATAACGTCAGATAAAAAATGATCTAATGAGATGAGAACAAGTGTGTATCTATAAAAACAGGAGAGAGTCACGACTTAACAGAAATGAGACGATAAGTTTCAACTCACTGCTTTTCCATTAACTTACTGCTGTAAGCAGAGAGACACATTAACAGTGTCTATTCATAAATGAGGAGAGGAGGAGGAGAGATGATGATCAGTATAATTGGATTTAATGAGACTCTGTGTTCAGCCGTCTGGAACAACAAGAGAAGAAAAGCAGCAGGTTCACCAGTTTAAAGTGCTGAGCTGTGCATTAGCATCCTGTTAACTCTCAGACTGAAAATGAAAGTGAAAAATAAGGTGAACATCAGTGAGGCTAACTGCTTTTACCGGACACAACAACCTGCTTCTACATTCCAGCAACAAGTAACTTTTCCTCTGAATATCATGTTAAATCTTAGTTACAGCTGAGCGTTGCACAATGCTCAATCTAAGAAGAAGAATATCAGAACACCACTGCAGGCCAATAGAACCGAGGAAGAAAGGTGAAACAAGCGTACCTTCAACAACACCTTTTAGAATACAGAAACTTTCAGCAACTAGATGAAGCAAACAAGAACAAGAAAAGAAAAGACAACAGCCGTGTTATTCAGAGGCCATTTATTTGTCCCTGAAAAGTCCAGGCCTTCACCATAGCCTGTCCTGAATAAAAAAGAAAGGACAATGAGAGTGCTCCTGCTCTGCAGACAACACTCTGAAACACACGACACATGGCCTTTGTTAACTTTCCCCTGGAGGATCATTAAAGTTTTATCTTCTGTGACTGACCACGCTGAGAAGAACAAACATGGGGTCAACAGGCAGAAGGCAGAAATCTAGTAAATTTTAACAACTGCTGTTTTATTCATTTTCATAGCATTTAGAGTTTATGCATCGCTCCATCATCAGCTGATGAACTGTAACAGTGGACTTCTCTGTTTCTGATTCAGGATGAAACTTCATTTAGTTTCAGTTCACATCAGCTGAGGCTCCCAGAGGCCGGGCAGCGCTGTGCTGTTCTATCAGGTTTAATGCTGAGTAAAGGTCATCTGTTAACCTTTCACACACATGCACACACTCTCACAGACAACAAATTAACCCCATCTCTGAAGTGTGAAGACATACCAGAGACCCAACTCCACCCTGTGACTCTTCTGAAGTGTCAGTATCAAGTGCAGTTAAAATGTTTCTACCGAGGAGGAGGAACAGTTTCAGAGGAGTCACAGAGAGAGAAGAAGAGAGGAAATGTGTCTGCTGGGTTTGTACTGATGTGGCAGACAAACACTGGATGATCAACCAGCATCTTCAGAGAAAATAATAGTACATAGCCACAGAGTACAACATCCCTGGGTGACCCATCATGAAAGGCTCCTGGTTCTCTGAGGCAGAAAACACACACAGGTACCTGAGTCTCAAAATAATTTCTGACACTGGATTCAAAAACTGCCAGCTCCTGAGAAGATCTGACGTTTGACACGTTACTTTTGTTGGCTCCACAGGGTCACTGACACACGTCCTGTATGACTCAGCTGTTTTCTGGAGGATTCTCATGTTGAGTCTCTGCAGACTTGTTAGCTCGTTCATTGCTCTTCTCCTGACCATGTCAACATTGTTTCTGTATCCTCTCCATCTGGATCAGTCACACACCTCTACAATCCTAAATGTGAAACCTTGCCTTGCAGGGATTACTGAGCACAAGTGTGTGAAAGGAGGATAGGTGGATTAGCTGCTGATGTGATCGATTCAACATCTGTAGTAATCAGATCCAGCACGGTCCACATGTGAGGCACACTGATGCTCTTATCTTCTGTTCTGCTCTGACATGTCTGTTCGAGTGTGTGTACAGCAGGTGAAGAGAGGAAACACTTCCAAAGAGGAAACAACAACAACTGAGCTAAACCGTCTGCATCAAGTGCACACTGATGGTGTCATCAGCCATCATTAACTTTGACTTGACTTTGTCTCCTTGATGCTTGACTGGAAACACAGAGCTCTCCATGCTATAACCTGCTGCACAATCACCTCATTAGCACATAATTACATGTCCAAACAGTTGGTTAACACTGTAAATACAATAGGATGAATGGTTCAGTGCAAACAAGGAAAAATATCTTTTACGTTACAAATGTCTCATCTGGAGGAGTTAGGAGAATCAATGATTCATGACAGTTCTGAACATGTTCATTAAAATATAACCACACAGCTGTGATGGATCCTATTTAAAGCTCCCTTCATCAGTCAAAGCAGACAGCAGGACAGTGACAATGACATGACTGAAAAAGAGGTCAAGTTTTGTCCTGGTTTGAAGGACAGAAGATGGAGGTTAGTTTCCGTATAGTCTGTGAAGTCTGGTGGGGAAAAGACAGAGAGAGCTGAGGTCCAACTACTGACAGGACACAAGAGAGCAGCTCCAGCCCTCTGGCTGTCCAGCTTTGAATCAACCAGAGAAGAACATGGAAATATATTGAGGACAGGACCAAGGACTGGACACTGAGGAGACACACATCAACCCGCTGGCTGACCAAGAGAAGACACACTGACTTCACAGTTCACAAAGTTCACATCATGTGAGGATGTGGTCTTCATTTAAACTGAGGACTGCAGGGTTCTGGCCTACATAAGATTCATTTACATAGAAGTGCTTTGTTATATTCAAGAAAATCCATGTCATCCCAAACTCTAGTGTTAAAATAAAGAGTAAGAGTAAGCGATTCATTCATGAGTTCATGTGTTTGACTGTTCAAACATTTCAAATCTCAGCACATCACAAATGTGACTAATGGATCTTTAATGGAAACGTTTTGGTTTTGGACTAAAGGGGACGAGAAGACACTTCCTGTCAATGCTGCTGGATGAAGGTTTTGCTTTGACAAGGAGATGCAGATTCATTCAGAGATGTTTCTTTGGATGTTTTGATATATTTTTTCCCTGCCTTGAAAATCTTGCCTGGTGAATGTTGTGAATTATGAATCTAATGAAAGCAGCATGAACTCAAATTGACCACAGTCCCTGTTCTTGTCTGACAAGTTGATCATATTAATGCTGAACTGAAGTGATTTCTTTGATTTTATGAACTGAATATTGGACATTTTAAAGTTAACTGCTGTTCATGCTCAAGTCACTACTCATTAAAATGGATTACACAGTTTGTTACACTGTTTACATGATCCTCCTGCACTTTCCTGTCAAACTAACAGGAAACATTTATTAACTGAGGAAGTCTTGAAAGTAATTGAGTGTCAAATAATCTAATTTTCATGTTCAGGGACACACAGACACAAACACACCATTTCTCCTCTGGACTGTCAGATGGTGACAGAATTCCAGTGGAGACAGAGAATCACTCAGACATACAGTACATACACACACAGTTATACAGAGAGGCAGAGAAGTCTTTATCAGGACAGCTCTGAAACTGACTCCATGCTGCTGAAGTCTACAGTAACAGCAGGGTGTGTGTGTGTGTTCCTTGGTTGGATCACTCAGCTCAAAGTTCTGTCTCATCTGACTGACAGCTGCAGCTCGTGTGAGGAGACGAATCATATCACAGCAAAGGAAACACAGCATCAGTGTGAAGAAATGTTTGACTATGAAATGATCCAACACTAACTCATTACTCATCATCATCATCATCCTCATCATGATGTTGCTCTACAGTCTCGAGCCCTGACAGATATGAGTACAACAACAAAACTGCGATCACTTTGCAGTGTGGCAGCAGCCTCCTGTAAAATCTTCTTTACAAACATCTGAAAAAACATCCTGTCACTGTATTGCCTCGTAAATACATTTATACAGGGAAATAAAAATGTAGATACAGCAAGTAACTGAAAATCGTCCTATTGGCCAAGAGACTCATTAAATGAATGAATCCATTTTAAACTAGAAAACCACAGCCGAGTAACATCCAGAGACAAAACCTGACTTTGACTGATCAGGTGATGATACAGGATATTCAGTATTGTTTGTCTGGCCTCAGTGTGAAACTGCTGGGACTTATGAGGATGAAAGAACATTTCTTATTCTTCGTGTGTGTGTGTGTGTGTGTGTGTGTGAATGTGAAGATCTGTCTACAGGCTGATTGAAAGTCAAACTCTTCTTGAGTCAATGTGTCACTGAAGCAGAACAATATCAACACAATGTTGCTTCATTTTATGTCACATTTGCTCTGAAGAGCGGTGATTTCTCAAGACACACCAGCCATTTTCCATTTCTCACTCTTTGTCAAACACACTGACTTGATCGTTTGTGTGCCACCATGCACAGCAGAGGAGAGAAACAAAGTTTCACTGAGATTAATCTCCACTGGGAAAACTGAACTTCCTTCATTAGAGAAGAAGACACAGGCTCTTTGTCTTTTTTGTTCTTTCTGAGGTTTTATCATTATGAAATAAGCACTGTTGATCTGCCTTGTAACCTCACAGATCTCCCAGCGGGAAGTTTTTATGCAGCATGATCACAGTCACACCAGCAGATCTGCCCTGCTGAGAACAACCAGAGCTCCAAGCTACAAATGATTACTGTTTACAGCAAGAAAGATTCATCTGATGAGGAAAGATGACAGTTCTCCACTGGTGATGGGAAGTTCGGCTCTTTTCAGGGAGCTGGCTCTTTTGGCTCAGCTCCCAAAGAAGAGCCGGCTCTTTCGACTCCTGATCGGCTCCTAATTTAGGATTTTTTTGTAGGCCTTTATTTTACCATAACTTTGCAAAAATTAATGGTTTGTGTGTTGAAAACCCTTTCATGTTCAGTATTTTTATGAGAAGCCTTATAATTGCATTTATTCTGTTACAAAACAGTTCTTCCTTTTGCTTAATATTTTAATCAAACATTTTTATTGCACAAATGAACAAAACACTGCAAACAAATCCACAGAACAGAACCAAACTCAAGCAAACAGTATTAATGTCCTCAGTGAAGGTTGGCATTCAAAAAAGTCAGATGCTTCAGCTTGGATGGCCAATCTGACCAATCAAAACAGTTCTGCCAACAAGTTCTGCTTTGAGCAGAGCTTAGGCTGAGCACTGGGGTAAGCAGCGAAAGGAAAAAAAAAAAACTGGGAGCTGGCTCTCACTCGATTACGAGTCGGCTCTTCTGATTCACCACAAAGCACTGGCTCTCAGAGCCGCTTTTGCACATGACACATCACTATTCTCCACACAGACACACTCAGATATTCAGCAGCTCGGCATGATGCTGATTCGGGATAAACAGTGCTGCTGGACTTCATGTTGTCCATCACAGACTCTCCACACCAGACATTCAACTAAAAACACAAAAAGTTCATGTATCTGTGATTTAGCAACTGGCTGTGAAAGTCCAACCTACTCCCGTGTTTCAGCCTGATGGTTAATGTCTGAACACAACAGCATGCATGACTAAAATTCACAAGTGGTCCAGACCTTTCAAATGAACGATAACTGTAATGCGCACACATAATGACCGTCCTTTTTATCTCTCTCCTTCTCCCAGCTGGCCTCTCCTTTGCTGGTTATCATCATGTGGCTCACAGCCCAGCTCATATCTGAGGAGCTGCTGAATATAAAGGACCATCAGACCTGAACAGATGGAGCCAAGCGTAGCAGCATTTCACACTGCAGTGGATACACAAGAGGCTGATGGCCAGACCTGTCTCTCTGTTTGCTGCTTCTCCTGCAGAGCGACAGGCACAGTGTGTCTGCTCTGACTGACACCTTTCAATGCAAACACAGCTTCCCTCCTACAAGCAGAATCTTTTTTATTGGTCAAACCAGAATTAATCTCAATTCCAGTCTGAGTGACAGTGTCTGAGTGTTATCCAGTCACGTTATAATGCAAATTATTCACCACATTCAGTATGTGTGCTTCTCCCATGAGAACACTATCTACCAAACGTCTCTCTTTATTGCAGAAATTATGCATACTGTGTTTGTCTACACAAAGTGCGAGGCTTGCAGAACAGGAACAGCTGGCAGGCAGAGACCTTCGAGGAATCTGCATGAGCGTAAAACTAAAAAGAAATGAATTTACAAAGTCCAATGAACCAAAACCCAGAGCAAACACTTTTTCTGCTCAGCAGTTTTTATCAGTTTCTGTCACTGAGGCACAATCCCCGTTAATTTAAACACTACTGACCACAAGTAACAAACTTAATGCGCAAGAACAGTGAAACAGGTGAGTTTATCTGAGTGCTTTTTTTGTCTTCTAAATATATTCACAATAAAAGTTCCAGTGACACAGATCACCTTTCATGCAGTGAAGAAATGTGAAATATATCACTGCGTTCAATAAAAACAGGCTGTGCTGTTTAGAGTGGACAAAATTCATGACAGATCCAAGCTCACATTTTATACATTGGAAAAAAAACAAAACATTTTCATATTTAACCTTGCTCTCAAACCATTTTATTTATTTTTTAATAACCAAACAGGACAAAAAGACCAATGACCTGAGATATTTGCCCGTTGCTGTGGAAACAGGAGCTGAGAATTGTTCTGACTGAATTAAATAACTGACAAAAAATCTCTCTTCTTCACCTGCTTGTATTTTAAATCTCTTCCTCTCATTTCCGCCCTCCTCCCAGCCTCTGTGTCTCTCATCATCTCATCTCATCCATCTCCAACTAACTAACTAACATGAGAAATGTTGCTGTTGTACCTGATGCTCTGCTCAAAGATACTGAAAAGTGTAAATCTGTACACACAGATTTTCCTTTCAGCTCAGATGAACAACAGATGTCTGATGTCTGAGCTCATGACAGATGAAGAGTGACCAGTTTCTGTTCACTGACCGAATGCTGCACTAAACAGTTTACCATGTTCAGTTGTCTTGACTGAGGTCAGCTGTAGATAACTGTAGTTTAACCATCCATCTCAGTTAGGACTTTACAAAAAGCCAAAACAAACGTGTGCGGTCCAAACAGTACTCCACCTCGTCTGCACCTCCTAACTGCACCATTCTACTGTCCAAATAATATTTTGTCAAAACAAAATCACATTATTTAAATGTCTTCATAAATATTTATTGGTGAGGTGTGAGGGAGTTTCACTCCTGAGTTTCTGCTGGTGAAAATTATGCAGAACAAAACCAGAATAACAAATATTAGTTGATAGTGAAGGTGACAGTGAAGCCTCGTGGGACAAACCACAGCATGCAGGCAGAGTTTGACAAAGTCACAGCTGGAAGGGGAGGACGAGACACACCTGAAGCTTCATATGAAGCCTCATCACCACTGCTGAAACACACACCATGATATTTATGACTTCACTGACACCTCATGTTTGTCTGTTTCCTCTACTGCTGGAGGCTGCTGCTCTGCTCTTTTTACACATGAACAGAGTTAAAGTGCTGCCATGTGTGCTGACCTGATCAGAACTTAAATCGTTCTTCTCAAACTGTGCAAATATTACTGACTGCTGTTTGTGGAAATGTTCTTACTGTGAGACATAAAACAAATGATGTGTTCTTCTGAATATCAGTTCACTGTTGATCCCATCCAGTCACAAACGACCTGTTCCTCTGCAAAGTGCTGAATAAAACATCCTGTATCACCATGTGGCCGACTCTCTCTCTCTTCCTTGTCTAGCCAGTCTCTCTCCTCTGGGACTGAGTCAGATCCACAGTGCCAGGTTGTCATTTTAAGCCTCCATCTCTGCCTGTGCCAGTCTTGTATCTCACCTTTGGGACAGATTATGGCTCTTTGCTCCCTCACTGTTCCCATCCTATCCTCTCCTGCTGTAACAGACTGCTCCTTGTCCTTTGCCATGGCTACAGGCTGTTAATGTCAGTCTGTTGCTTCAACAGTGGAAATCTTTATGGCAGCCAGCTGAGTAACCTCTGGCAGTGTGGCAGTGTGTGTCTCTGGCACTGGATTGTCTCTCCTGGCCTCCTGCCTACTGTGTCTCTCTTCACCTCTTTGTGGGTCACATCCACTCCTGGAGCCGCTCCTGACACTGTCAGCATGACGCAGCATTAAAACAACAGACCCTGATGCCAAACAACCTGTGGAGAGTTTCTACAGATCTGTCACTGTGTCTGATGTTTCCACCTATTAGAAAGTCAGCAGCTCTGGTCACATTATGCTGGACTCAAAAGATACAGTTAATCAAATGGCTGGAAGCTGATGGTATTTGTAGTTCTTATGGGTGGCCACAGTGCATGCTTTAGATAAGCATCAAACAGTAAAGAGCAGTGAGCATGGCCACCCCTCTGACATTATCTCTGTTAGGATGCTCCAGCTGACAGGCATCCTGACAGAGATAATATCCAGCACTGCTGACAAATGTGTGTTTTGGATTCACTGAAACTGTTTTGAGGTCAGTTCTTCTCCACTTTACAATGTTCACTTCATTTGTTAGCGCGCTGACAGACTGAACTGTTTTTAGATCTTACTATAACTGTAGCTGAAGCAGTTCAGTCTCTGCTGAGTGGAACATTTCAGACAGTCATATCAAGGGTCTCATTAGTTTGCTGATTATCTGGCAGTGAAATCAATCTGTGCCTCGGAATTTATTGATCAATGCAGGAAGCTCGAGATAATCATGCATGGAGATGAGTGGAGTAGTCTTTATCCCTTTAGCTGTTGTGGGATGTCAGAAATGATCACTGAGCCCTCTAAAGGTGTTACACACCTCATGTGCACGTTTGTTAATCTCAGTGATTTACTCACAGACACACACTCAGCCCTGTAATATTTAGATAAGACAGCTGAGAAATGATGCTGCCGGCCTCACAGTGTAGTCCGATGTCCTTTATGGTTACCATTAGTGCAAACATTGTGCAGCTGTGATCATCGTACAGTATAGTTCAGCATAGTACCATAAAAGATTGAACAACTTAATAGTTAAGTATTATAATATAGTATGTAGTATTATTTGCCCACCACAGTACAGTTTAAATGTAAGTATGTATGTGGGGGAGATTCCTCTGTTCATTAAAAAAATCAAAAGACAAACTGAAGAAGGAAAAGTACTGCAGTCAAAAAGGAGGTTGTGGTTGGAAGTCACTTGTTTATAATGAACTGATAAATTGTTCATTTGTTTTTTTTTTTGGAGGGAGAACGTGACAGGATACGAGTGTGAGTGAAACCCAAAGTGAAAATGTTCTCCAGAAATCAAAAAGATGAAACTCGAGTAGTTCAGCACCACAGACAGCTCCTCACACAGCTGAGAAACAGGAAGTGGAGACTGTTTGGATTTTATGTTGACTGACTCATCGATTAATCAACTGATTGTTTCAGTGCTACTCATACATGATCATTTATGGATGCTGAGACAGGGGGATGACACACACACAAAACACAAGCTGACAGAGCAAATGTAGTCAAATGATGCATCTGTTCATCAAATCATGCTCTGTCTGTCTGACTGTAACCCAAACTGACCTTGAATCATCAATCCTGCTCAATGTTTCTATCAAGCTCTACTGTGTGAGATCAGCTTTAACAGGTTTAGTAATAGTAATAGTTCACTCTAAACTACCAGCTGATCTTCCACTTCTTCACAGCAATCTGCAGTAAAAAGGTAGAATATGATTTTTACTATATTACAGAAAGATATAACTTGCAGAAGTACCTCATTAAATGTCTAACATGCTGCTGAGAGCCTGACAGACAGGAGAGATGAGTCTGCACATATACACAGATATTTAAAGCTTATGTCGACACAATCAGCCACTTACACACACATACGGACAGAATATCTCATTTCCACTCTCAGCTGTGGGTACTCTGATGTGTTTCTTTGCTGAATTATCATTTAAATAACTGCCACGGCTTATCAAGGTTCATTTTAAAACTCTGTGGTGAGAACAGGAGAGAGAGAGAGTGAGAGAGCGTATATGTGGCTCTTGTTAGAGAGAAGCATTAAAATCTATTTCTCTCCATCACATTCAACAATTTCTCTTTCTTTATCTGTCTTTGTGTCCTTCTCTCACACAGGTTCCTCTGAACTCTAAAGGCAACACATCAGTCCACAAGTGTGTCACCTCACTAAATCACTGCTTAGATACAAACTGAGAGCCTGGACAACCTTCATGAACCCATGAAGAAGAGAGAGAGGACAAAAAAGGGAAGGATGGGACAGAGCAGGAGGAGAAACAGGAGTAACAGTTGACCAAAGTGTCCTTGCTCTCTCTGATCAGTCCTCTGCTCTATCACAGCGTTTCTTTAATCCACATCACTTCCTCACATGGATTATTTCTGACTGACTAAATCCTGTCCTCTACACGTCTCTGTTGTCTGCTAGTGTTGTCTTGTCTTGGTGTTTCATCCTCAATTTCCCTCTCAGACAGATTAACAAACTGAGCGGTGGGTTGAAAAAGATTTCCTGACATATTTTACAAATGGTGACAAGATGTTTGGTCATTTCCTTGATACAGTGAACGATGATTTCTGTTGCATCACATCTCAAATGAAACTGTATGAAAGATGTTTAGCACAGAGAGATCTTCAGCTCACATATGGATGAGAAATGGTATCACCCAACAGGAGAACGCTGCAATATTTGTACAGATCATGGTGCATTTAGGGGCCGTCGGTTGTGCAGGAGTCTTTGAAGTCATTATTGTGTCCTGTTAGTTTAGTTTAAATATCCATCACATCAGTCTTTGAATATTGGCAGGTTGGAAAATGAATCAAGCTTTACATTTCAGATCTTGAAACATTTACTGGCAGTCTTCAGATCAGATTAGTCCAACAATCGTTCACTCAAAGCTCCATGCTCACTGAGCCATGGAGGCTCAATGGACTGAACTGAGACAACATTGATTTATAGTCACAAGTTTAACATCACGTTAGTGTGAGCAGAAAGACGGAGCTGTTAGCAAACAGACAGAGGCAGTAAAGCTGATATTTGAATTAAGATTAGATGGAACAATGTTTAATTATCACCATGGAGAAAGAAAGGATTCTTATGGAAGAGAATATTTTGTCTCCATTAACATAGCAGATCATGACTTCAACAACTAACAACAACGGATGACAATCATGCAAGTCAGTAAAAACTATGATGAGAGATTTGAACTCACAGAGAGTTTGACACCTTCCTACACACGCAAAAATATTTTTAAAAATGTCCATCATGGAGACCAAAAGTGAAAAGAGACAGATGTAAATGAGCTGAAGATATGTGGAGATATTTTCTATATTCCCTCTGCACTCTCCTCACAAAGTGAAGACAGATCTTACAGACAGACTCAGTCTGACGTGAAACTAAGAACCTGTAAAACGTCTGCACAGTGAAAGGCAGAGCCAAAGCTGTGTGACATTTTCACTTCAATATTCTGTTAGTGTGTTATTTACTCTCACAGTCATGGTCTAAAACCTGCTGGACACAGAGTGGATTTGGTGGAAGCTTATTATAAACATGACGCCAGCTCTGCTTCAAATTTAATAACAAATTATATAAACAGAACCCAACAAGAAAAGTGATGAAAAAATTAATGAAAGAAATCACACTGGTTTGACACGTGGACAAGACAAACGCACCAAGTTAATTATGTCAGACTGTTTAAATATCTCTTTTATGACATGTGTCTGTGAACAAACCAGGTTAGAAAAGACAAATCTAAAATAGATTAGCCATATACAATAAATCATTAATGCTACCAGGCTTATTCTCAGCTTCAGGTCATGTTCTTTTTTCCTTAATTTTATTTCCTGGGGCATTATTCTCTGCCTGCTTCTTCCCTCAGGAAGGCAGGATAATATGGATGGCACAGCACTGCTCCTTAATTATGGAGCTAAAGGGAATATTCATGAGTGTTTGCTGTCGGTCATCTTCACAATGCTCACAACTAAAATGATACAGATGTTACAGATGTTTGTCACTTCCAGAAAACTAGTGAAAAAATAACCAGATTCAAAAAACGTCTACAGTCCGACACACAGCTGACATAGGCTTTGACTGTGCTCCTCCCTCTCCAGCTCTGCTGCACATCTTTGGAGACCCTGCCTCTTAAACGCCTGCCTGCTTTCTCTGAAATGTAATCCAAGCTGTAACTGTGAAGCAGCTGGCTGCACAGTAGTTCAGGGGAAATTCTCCAGCTTTACACCACTTAGGGAGCTTGTTCTCAGCTCAGTCTGCTCTGTGAGTCAAACTGTAATTTTCTGTCAACTAAGAGAATATCTGGTATCTGGTGGAAAGCTCTTTCAATATATGTACAATTCCACTAACTCAGTGTAAGACTTCATTTCTCCAGGTGTCAGTGAACAGAAACCAGAGTCAGTGAGAATCTCAGGGTAAAATGCACCATCCTTCCTTATAATTACCTCTCATCTGTAGTTCATGTATTCACCATCAGCCGTCAGTCCTGACACACAGCTGTATCATTCGATAATATTCATGTCATGCATACATTTAATCCACATTATTTCAACATCAAAATCTCCAACATTTCCATGAAATCAAACAAACATTTGCAAATTCAGCTGTGTTATATAAAAATACAAAAATTGAAGAATTTCCTTGACTCTGATGCCAACAAAACAGATGTCAGATGTTTTAAAAGTCTGGAGGTTGTATTTGATTCTTTGGTAAAATCTTGAGACAAGCCCTGATCAGATGAACAAGTTTATTCCAGAGACAATTTGATGCCTTGATTTCATCTCTCTGTTTTTATTCTGTGTGATATTGTGAGCAAAGTGTGAGATACTTGATGCTGCTTCAATCCCAGAAGCCATGAAGCCTTTTCCAGGATGAGCGTGGACGTTCAGAGATCTTCATAAAAGTGTTTGGTGAATACATTCAAAGCACTTCCCTGATGTCATTACACAACAGATCTCTACTCGTGGGCTCCTGTCCTCCTACACACTCAGTCCCTTTCCACACAGAAACAAATCCAAATACAGCTCCTGCACTGACTTTAATATGCATACATGTGTGTGCATCATACATGTCTCTGTGTGTGTGTGTGTGTGTGTGTGTGTGTGTGTGGCTGCAAAGCCACTGTAATCCATGTTGCATGGAGGGAAACCTAATGAGAAGAAAGAGGGATTCCCACAGACGATCACAAACTGACTCAAACATACAACACAAGCAGCTAATGTGAGATCTCAGTGAAGCAAACAGACTCAGGTGAATATATTGACCCTTTATAGCTGTCTTACACACACACATCCACACAACCAGTAAAACCGGCAGAGCTCTAAACCCTCTTTCTGATTGGACTGCATTTGAAGCAGCTTTGATGAGGGCTGGTTGAAAATCACATCCTGAGAGAAGAGAACAACGAGACGAGAGGGAACAATTTCTGTCATGTTAGTAAGAAGAAGAGAGAGTGTGAGAGCGAGGGAGTGATTCTCTAAACCTCACAGGCCTCCATCTTTGTGTCTCCATGCTGTGTGAAGTCAGCCAGTGTGTCAGCGACAGAAATGTGAGAAAGACAGGTTCATCAAGTTAATTCAGTGATTTGTGCATGAAGAACAGGATCCTGTCGGCTGATGTTAGCTTTTAATTCTACATGAAACTTTGTTCAACAGGCTCCAGAGGAGACCAAACGATGATCCATGTCAACATCTTTATTAAAGTTTCTAAAAAAACATGATCATCAGTGTCAGACAGTGGACCACAGCGACTTTGTGCCCTTTGTTTTTGAAACGTAGATCTCTAAATCAAATCTACACAGAAACAGTTTTGCTGACATAAAGTTTTAGTTTGCTGTTTGGTCAAATTAAACGAGCAGAAACTCAATTCAACAGCAACAAAAGACAAGCATCAACATTAGCACTTCCTTCAAGCTGGAAATACAGTCAGATATTTTTTATTCTCTTCTAACAGCTGTGTTTTATCAGCTCGAGCTTTCTGTTCCAATTTTGAAACTTTAAATTCATAGATGATTTAATCATCAGTGCACCGTTATCTCAGATATACTGAACATTCTCCAACTCACTGTTTAGTCTTTTAGCAGTGAAAATAGATGTTTTAAATATAGGACATACTCATGACGTGCACACAATTGACCTTGTAGTAGATGAGAAGCATCACTCAGTGTTGCAAACATGCAGTAACACACATTATTTAGGTGTGTATGATCTGCTGACCTGTGGAAGGTGGAGAAGACTGAAACACAGCTGGGAGGAAGCAGAAGCAGCTGATGAATCTAACATGTGACCTCTAAACAGAGATCCAACTGGAAACAAATTAGATGACCTACAGTCATTACTTTACTCAGACATCACGCATGCAGTCTGTTAATTATCAAAGTCTGTGACTGAGCTGCTCCTACTAAATGTATATTGCAATGAATCAGAGAAGACCATGTGGAACTGTGAACCTGTGTTAAGATGGCTGGATGTAGAAGATGTTTTCCACTGCACACTGACTTCTAAACATTTTCAAAATAATAATCGTCCTTCTGCTGAGTTACTTCACAACTAAACACAGAGACTGAGCGCCTCTTTATTTTCTCAGTGGTTGTGGTGGTTGCATGAATTCATGATGCCATGATGCTGCAACTCCAGGAAATATTGTTTCTACACGTCATGGGAATGTGTTTCCAATCATCAGCTCGGCATCTCTCCAGTTTTTATTTTTCTCTTGTGGTTTCTTTACAGCAATTTCTCCAAATTACTGGTTTATTTTGAAGAGCGTCATCAACACACATTTTCTTTTATCCAAACCTCTCTTTCATCTGTTTGTTTTCCTGTCCAGTGTGTGTCTTGAGTATTTTCTTCTTTCCTTTACTGTTGCATCTCTCTATTCCGACTGCTTCTGGTTCTACGTCACCTCAACATATAAAAGTCATTTGCTCAGCTCATAGCTATTCCTGTCTTTGACATCTTTCAGTTCCTCTGTTTTTCTCTGTCTTCTTATACATTGACCTCCTCTTTGCTTTTATGTTGCTGCTCTGCAGCCTCTGTTACTGCTGAGTATTTATGAATGAAATGCAGATATCAATGTAAAGCTCACTTGCTCGTGCTCTCAGCCTCCTCATACAGAATATTTTACCTGGACCTTCATGTTGATCAGGCCTGTGGATCTAAATAATGTGCTGCCTTAACAGTGCAGTTTAGGATCAGATTTCAGACTCTCTGTATCAGTACCACTGCCTTGTGGGTTCAGCTGTGATGTTGACAATGTTACACACATTTTTGCCTCTTTAGGACTGCGATAGGAACACACTGAGAAGATGCTGAATAATTGAAAGGGGTCCAGATCAGGCTGTTACTGAAATATAATCTGAACTGAAATCCCACCAAGTTGTTTATCACAATGTGACGTGAGTATTTTTCACGCCTTGTACAAGAACTGTGTGTCTTGATTTTTCTGCAACACTGTTGTCACGTGATCACATTAGGACTCTGTGATCAACTCATTCATTAAAGGAAGATTAAAATGTGAGAAACAAAAAAAATACTGAAGATTTGTCCTCATCATCTTTCTCTTCCTCAGTATCTCTCTCTCACACTGTGAAGGTAATGTGCAAAGCAGCTACTAATTAAAGTTACATTGTGCGATTTGTCCTAATTAAGTGTAACCATCACTAGAAGGAGTCTCCGGTTCCCTGATGAACAGACAAACATGAAGATCAGAGCTTTAAAGCAGCTCTTTGAAGAGGAAACTTTCAGTTCAGTCACAAAAAGAGAGCTCCAGCTCAGGTTCAGTTGGTGCACAGAAACATATTTTAAGGAGAAAAGGGACGTCACTGTGTTTAATAAACAATAACATGCACTCAGACAATTCAGAGGAACAGAGAGAGAATATACAGAGAGAGAAAAGACAAATCATAATACGACATTATAAATCATTGTGTTTCTATATTGGAGGTGATAACCTCTGAAAAATTATTTAATGAAGCACCACGTCCAGATTCACTTTCTTTTGGTCTAAGAGAAGAAAGTAAGCCTCCCTCAGTGACATCTTTATACTGTCAGAGGCCTTCAGAGGTTTAGCTGAATCCCTGACGGCTAAAAGATGTCTCTGACTCACTGAAGCGCAACCTATACAGCACTTCACCGGTTTAAAGCTGCAGCCAGAGAAAGGAAAGACGAGGACACCTTGATCCTCCACACGGGGATGTGAAAATGAAAACGTGATTAAATATCACTTAGCTCCTCACCTCAGAGGACTTTAGTGGTTAAAATATATGTTGAATCTCATCTCTGACACACAGCTAATGTACCTTCTCTGTATGTGGCTGGTTTGTGTGTGTGTGCAAACAAACTGTCAGGTTCTCATCTATGAAATATGTAACAAGCAGAAATGTAACAGTCAAAGGTATCTGATTGGGTTATTCTAGGAAAACTGTTGGAGATCCTCTTCCCCACAGAGCTCCCATTAGCTCACATCACTGCAGTCACACACAGTGTATAGGTGTGTGTTAGCTGTGCTGTGGAAGGTGGAGAAGACAGAAATAGCTAGAAGAGGAAGCAGAAGCAGCTGATGAATCTCAGCTGTCAGAAGCTCTGAGTGACCAACAAAATCTCCATCTATCA
>CM053982.1:20173631-20201787 GCA_028641955.1 Protonibea diacanthus | reverse complement strand
ATATATATATATATATATAGCCCCAGGCAGTTAAGAGAATTACATAAACAAAAACTTGGTAGGGAACAACAGAACTGACAACATGGACAACTCCAACAACTCAGACAACTGAAGTGTCACAAAAACCTCTCCATGGGCAGAGAACATTAATAAACAAATGCAGACCAGCTGTCCTGGCAGGTGGCAGGTGACACAGTCAATCACATGATGAGGAGAGGCGAGTAGCTCTGTGGAGTCAGTACGCCTGTTGAATAAACACTGAACATACAGAGATGAGGAATCCAGAGAGCCAGAGCAAGAAGTGAAGTGAGAAGGCAGACGGTTCAGGCAGCGCCACGACATTAATGCACTGATTTCATATCCCAGGGGGAGGTTTTGGTTGCCTGAGTGAGCAGGGTCAGTAGCAGTTCTGCTTCTTTCTTTTTGAAACTATTTTTTGAAGGGTAGGTGACAGCCAATCACCTGCTCAGCAGACTGGCCAATAAATTGCTTGTTTTCTTTGGAAAATAAAAAGGTGGAAGTGGAAGAATGTCAGACTGAAATAAATATGCAAAGAAGGGTTTTGGTTATTAACTAGCAGACTTTGGCAAGAATTTGATATGACACAGGTCATTTGTTCCACCTGTATGTTGCCGGGCTACACAATGCTGTCATCTCTGTACTTTTTTTGGCCCAACAACATGACTTTCATATGCATTAATGCGACAGCTGCAATCAATTTTGTCGAATAACGCATTTGCCCCTTAGCATTCAGCAAGGGCGTCAAATAGTTGCGTTCACACATGCTTTGTTCTCTAAGTGAGCCATGGTTGGCCACGCAACATGCGTTTATTGAAGAGTTCAGTCTGGTTTTAGAATTCTCTTTGGGGTCTACTTGTAGATCATCTTTCATACACATACTGTGTATGAGGTATGAGTGACTCATGGCCGCAGTCTTTCCAGCTGTGAGCTGAGCGCCGCTACTGCACTGCCTCTGTCCATGGTGCTGAAAACAGAGCCCGGAGAAAGCTGCTCTCTATTCACTGTCCAAGGACTTTGGTGCTGAATGAGCGGCAACATTAATCCATTATTGTAATTCAGTTCAGTATGTCAGTATTTAATGCTCTCCTTGGCAATTCAGTCACACGCCTGCTTCATCATATTGTTTCAGCAAAAACATTGGATTTTATTTTACCCTGTTTGCCACTGACAGAATGAAATTAGGTCATTTCAACTACTCAGAATGCTTCTACTAATTTCTCAGAGCGCTTTGATTTGTGCGCAAGCGTGAAATTGAATGGACTGTTAAATTCACCATGTTAACTGCATGAGAACCGCTTCTCTTAATCAGTAATAGGTTTGTTAAAAAGACAATTTCACACCAGGACATGAATTTCTTTAGGCCACGGTAAGGTCACACTGAATTTATATGGATTGTTAACAGCAGATAAAGAATGCTTGTTGTAAACAAGGGCTGGGATACAGTGTGGGTGAAATGGTGTCGCAGTTTCACAAGCCAAGCTTTGTGACAGGACATTTTTTTTCCACTATTGCTTTGTGTTGAGCTACTCTGCATTTGCGAAGATAACATGCAAGCACAGGTACACACTGAAGGAGGGAATAGAGATAGTGAAGAGAATCGAGATAAATGATGTATAAAAACACATGGTTTGTATGCTAAAAACGTTCTTTGGATTACATCTGATCTATGGCTGTTGCAGTTTTGATTCACTGGCCTATGGGACAGTCACATAGGTTTTTTTTTTTATTTAATCTAATCTTTGTTTTGTTTCTTTCCTCCTTGAGTGCTCAGCTGTCAGTCTTCTCTGTCACCTGCTTTATTTCCTCCTCTAATAGCAGCACTTTGATGGACTGCCTTTGTCGTACATGATGGTCATGCTGAAACGGAGTACAAAAAGGTCAGATAAAAAAATTCTTTACGCAATTCCTGCAAAATTACACTGATTAAAGAAATGTATCTGCACAGCAGAACAACTGCTTGGTCCCACTGACTGTGCTGTTGTTAAAGCTGGTTACATTCTCTCAGCAGAGTGACACAGCCTTTATCTGTCTGAATAATTCATAACTTGCCTGACAGTTTTCGGACATTTACAAACTGATTGATTGGAAATGTTCACTGCTGCTGTACACTGTGTTCTTGAAGGAGTGTTGTGCCATTCTCTTGTGCTATCTGAATTATACATTGCTGTGCTCTGCCATCTCTAAACCACAATTCTCCTTAAGGGAGCCAGCAAGCCTGAAGGGAAACACAACCCAACAAAAAAGAGGTACATTTAGCTTTAGACAAGATTTAGGCAATTGAAATGTAATGTGTGTAACATAATGTAGAGACGTGAGTTAAAAATATACATACAGACCTAGAGGAGCAAAACACTGCCATACTTTCCAGTAAGGAAGGCACATTTGTGAAGCACCAAACCCAAACATCCATCCGTCTTCATGTTCTTACCCTGTCAGTGACAGTGAGGATAGTTATCCTACGTCACATCCAAACAGAGTGAAAATGCCACCCAAGTGGGTCCATGAGGCCAGAACTTGTGTCTCTTAGCACAGAGAGAAGAGGTCAGGAGATTTCAGAAGCTGGAAGTTGTATAAACTGTATGTGGTTCTGTAAATAGGACAACTTGTTTTTCTCTTTCTTAAACCTGAAAAGCAGTTTGTTTCTGCTGAATATTTCCAGAATTGGATTAAACCAAGATACATTAGTTGGTGTCCCTGGACACAGAAACACACACACACACGCACGCACACTACATCTTATCCCCATTCTTTTCGGTTCCGTGGAAAATGTCATAACAACACACACATCCCTCTTCCCCTCACTGTACAATAGGCAGGCAAGGGTGCACATTTGGCAGCTCTAACTCAGGCATTCATACACATACACTGATGAGAAAAACTTACCGGGTGTGTGGAAATGTTCCCGCCACAACGTACCTGTCCGCTTCTGGTGGAGAAACAGTGCGTAATCCGGTACATCATTCATTACATCGATATAGGGTTATGGTGCCCACTTTTATTAATCATGCGACGCGGAATAAAATGTTTTTGTTAATAACCATATCAGTTTGTACAATGTAGGTTCTAGGGAAGAGAAATGATGACCAAAGTTGCATAATTTTTGTATAATGTTTGTGGTGGGCATATGTGGAGAAAATGGCCGGTATAATGAGAAAAAAATATGTTTATTATTATTATTGTTATTTTATTTAATTATTGACATTTTAATACAATAAACTTCTTCAAGTAAGTTATTTACTAAACGGCATCCCCCCTGCAGCATCTGTGATCCATTTCTCAGACATTTAAGTGTGCATCACTGTGCCCATGAGGACTCTGACCCAGATGCCTGTAGAAAAACTCACTTCAAAGCCCCTCCTGAAACACAGTATCACTCAGAAGGATATTAACATGTAGAAAACGTCAGAGCTCGTAATTATCATAGTGTCAGTGTTTTGCTCGAGGGCCACTCGGCAGCGTGGCTTAATAACCTGTCAAGTGCAGATCACTAAAAATAACTCGTAAAGATTTGCAGATGTTCTGGAGGCTTTATGCACTGAAAGTTGATTAGCTCCCCAAAAGCCCAAATGTGAAAGAAAATGTATAAAGAAACCATGCCTTGTGACCAATACCATGGTTTATATTTTTCACTTTAGCCTACCGTGTTACTTCTTCTTTGCTTCTTTGCTTTGTTCTTTGCTTCTGCCCTCCAGATTTAAATAACAGACTGAAATGTATGTCCCTGATGGTGGAGCTGGCAGACAAGCTGTCATAAGATCTTGATTGATACCACTTAGGAGGTGATTACACTAGCTGAGGTTCCAAAGCTGAAGCTCAGGACAATATGTTCTCATGATTCAAGAGATTCAAGTACAAAATGTGTCAACGATGTTAAAAAATGTGCCTTGCTTTTCAGTATCACTGGGTAAAAGTGAGGATGATTCCATCTGACTATAGCTTGCAGCACAAATTAATTGACATTAACATGCTGGGAGCATACAGTGTGCATACTTACACTGATTTACCATCATTTCCACCGCTGCATGCTCCAGACAGATTGTACCCTAGCACTTTTAGTCATTTGCTACACAAGCAAAGCGCTGACTCAATGACCTCCTACCTAGAAGACAGAAAGTCTTTAAATCCAGGTCAGGTGTGTGCCAGGACCATTATCCTGGAGGCAGGGTATCAAATGAACCAAGCAATGTCTGATGCCTCATCATCATTGTCCTCCAGGAAAGGTCTTAGTAATGGAGAGGAGATCATATGGCTCAGGTCCAACTATTATTCTTCAAATATTGCATGTGTGGGAGGTGCATCCCTCCTCTTTTTCCATTTTCCTTGTTAAAAAAAAAAAAAAAAAAAGTTTTTTAGTGAGTTTTTCCCATACCTGAATCCAGGGTCTACGGACAAAGAGTAGGTATTTCTCATTTCTCATGTTGCTGCTGACTGTAACCATGCTGTTGTCTGTAACACAGCGGAGCCCCAGAGATCATCAACAAGAAGCAGAGAAAGCTGCTCTGCTGCTCGACACCCCCCCAAACTCTCTCACACAATGATAAACAGAGACCCAACAGAGAGTTCACCAAGATATTCAGAACAAACCAAAAAGGTATTCATAATATGACAATGTAAATGATTACAAGTACAAATTATATCATCCACGGGCCATTCATTTATATTATAGACCTACTTCTGAACAAATTAACTCATATTGTATAGGTCTCGTTATCAAATGAATAATGAGACAAGAACATGCTGCATTTTTTAAATTGATTGCAATATATCAGACTATACAGGGAGACTTTTGTTTTCAACCTTATGTAACAGATTAATACTTTAAGTCAGGATAGGCCCCTTGAAAGATATCGCCATTGCAACCTCAGTTAACCTTGATTTATTCCAGAAGGGCTGTTCAAAACCCTGCTGTGACACCAGACCGACAATGTGCACCGTGGCTCATTGAGCTCAGCTAATAAAGAACGACAGCTTGAGTTCTCCTCGTCTCTAAAAACGCTAGATGGCAGGGCAGGCCAAGCTATGAGCGCACACCAAACAGCAGCTCCAAATAGACCAGCAGAGTCCAGTGTTCGGTTCTCCGGGACTTGGTGCGGTTCGCATCGCCTGCCATCGAGCCGTATCACTTTGAAGCATTATTTGTCGAGGATAGCTCTTTACCTTCGAGGTCAAGAAAATACCTGTGGACTCCGACCCCAAGTCAGGAAGCCAAGTTTCGTTGGACAAGACAAAACGGGACGCCATGCATTACTTCTGGATATACAGCGTTTGGATCCCCGGCGTTGCTTTCCTCTTCGGATTTCAAGGCAAGAATTTGTAGTTTCTTTCAATAAATATATAAGCCCGGGGTTAGCAGACATTCCAGTTTAATTTTATGGCATGGCGCAGTTGGTGTTGCGCATTTCGGAAATTGGCTCTGCGATTCAGGCGTGCTTGAAATGTCAACCCATCCTGGCGGTGCTCAGCAAGGTGGGAATAACATACACCTGCAAAGTCAATATATGTGAGAGCTGGAGGAGTGGCACATCCAAATCAGCATCATTTTTGTTTCACTGTTTTAGGGTCTCATTCAGAGTACTTTCCATGATGATCACCTCGCCGTGATTGCGCCAGACAGTAATCTGTTGCACTTTGCTTGAGTGCCTCATGAAGGCTGCAGCAGCAGCAGCCCGTGAAGATGAGAGCTGTGGAAACGGATGACTCTCCTGGCAATTGCAGGCTGTTTGTTGTCGTCTAATGGTATCCGCTATTAATTCATAGCCACATGCTGGCGTCTTGTTGGTCAGGTTGGTTACAAAGCACCAGTTTAATCACCAGCAAATTCAAGTCAAGTGTCAATGAACAGCTGGCCATGCATTGGTTAAGCAGTGACCATCAGCATCACTGTTAAGTAAAGCAAAAGACCACCAGTGCCAACCATAAACCACCTGCTTCTAGAGTACTGCAGCGTATCCTGGCGGGGCTTCAACATGTAAAAGAGTAAATTCCATTTACCTTTTGAAAAAACTAGACATTCAAGTAATTGTAGTAGTTTTACAGAGTGAAGCGCTTCTTCTTTCATTGGAGCCTACATCTGGCCTGTCTGGCCTCACAGATCTCTCTCTGTACTAATGCGGCTAATCTCTCAGGGGGCTCAGTGTTGAATCAGTTAGCTTCTTTTGTCACCCAAAGGAACACACTTGCATACACCTTGACCAGGCATATTGCATTCACTTTAACACTGATGTTGCCAGGCAGCCTGGGGTGCAGATAGGGAACCATGCTGGAATGGGCAACAGGACTGGAGCTGGGCAAACGAGCAATGCAACCTGGCTCAGAGGAGGCAGAGACCGAAGAGGATGACAAAGGAAGCTAAGAAGAGAAAAAGAGAGAGTGACTGAGCAAGAAGCCATGAGACGAGCTGACTTTTAGACGTTGGTGAGACCTTTGTGAAATAAAGGGCTGAAAGATGAATGCTGAGTTGGGCTTTGACAAAAAAAAGTAATGTTAGCTGGCTGCTACGTCTTGTCTTGTTGCACTTGTTCGAACAGTTTCGCTGTTGGCGAGGTTGTCGACTCCTGAGTTTTTGATCTGAAGTAATGTAATCGTAACAAATGCATGCGCAACTGTCCATAGAAAGTGTCTATCTCACCAGAGTCTTGACTTCACTGTGACTTAGTGCTTCTCTTTATTCTGCTTTTTCTCTCTTCCTTGCCCACACATCACACAATGTGCTGCTGAAATATTTCTTCTCAGAGCAGAGTTTTCTTTAAACTTGATAATGCTGTGAATTCTTTCACATGTTACAAATTACTGCCCACTGTTGAGTTATCTTGCCATCCTGACTGCAGTCACATAATGAACAGTTAATGAACACTGGACTGTGCTGCCTGCTGATGTCTCATTATTGGGAGATCCATCAAAGATGATGAGAGGATGATCGATGGAGATTTTGTTTGTCACTCTGAGTTTCAACATCTGAGATTCATCAGCTGCTTCTGCTTCCTCCTTCTAGCAGTTTCAGTCTTCTCCACCTTCCACAGCGCAGCACGTGTGCACAGCAAACACCGTGTGTGACTGCATGTGTGTAACACTGCAGCTACTGTGAGCTCTGTTTCGTGTATTTCATATATGAGAACCTGAAAGTTCTGTTTGCACACACACACAAACCAGCCACATACAGAGAAGGTAAAGTCACATCAGTGTGTGTTAGATCAGATTCAACATGTATTTTAACCACTAAAGTCCTCTGAGGTGAGGAGCTAAGTGATATTTAATGACATGTTTTCATTTTCACATCCCCCTGTGGAGGATCAAGGTGTCCTCGTCTTTCCTTTCTCTGGCTGCAGCTTTAAACTGGTGAAGTGCTGTATAGGTTGTGCTTCAGTGAGTCAGAGACATCTTTTAGCCGTCAGGGATTCAGCTAAACCTCTGAAGGCCTCTGACAGTATAAAGATGTCACTGAGGGAGGCTTACTTTCTTCTCTTAGAGATAGAAGGTGAATCTGGACGTGGTGCTTCCATAAATTATTTATCACCTCCAACATTGCAACAAAATGATTTACAATGTCCGAATATGATTTGCTTGTTTCACAGAAATGTGTCTATTTATGTAACGTTATCTCAGCTTTTCTAAACACAGTGACGTCCCTTTTCTCCTTCTGTCCACCAACTGAACCCGAGCTGGAGCTCTCTTTTTGTGACTGAACTGAAAGTTTCCTCTTCAAAGAGCTGCTTTAAAGCTCTGATCTTCATGTTTGTCTGTTCATCAGGGAACCGGAGACTCCTTCTAGTGATGGTTACACTTAATTAATTAGGACAAATTGCAGTGTAACATTAATCAGTAGCTGCTTTGCACATTACTTTCACAGTGTGTGAGAGAGAGAGATACTGAGGAAGAGAAAGATGAGGACCAGGGGGCAAATTATTTCAAATATTTTTCCATTCATCAATTTAAATGTGATTATATTCAATCTCCCTTAATTGAATGAGTTGATCGCAAAAAAAAAAAAAAAAAAAAATGCTCAGTTCATACATCAAATTGTGAACGAAAATCTTGGTGGGATTCCAGCTCAAATTAGATTTCAGTAACACCCTGATCTGGACCCCTTTCAAATTATTCAGCATCTTCTGCCTATGACAGTGATTCACTCAATCATAAAAAGCCAAAAAACGTTATACTGATGAGGAGGCTGAGAGCATAAGTAGCTGAGTTTTACATACACTGATATCTGCACTTCCTCCATAAATACACAGCAGTAACAGGGACTGTAGAGCAGCAACCGGTCAGTGTATAATGAGACAAAGAAAAACAGGGTTTGACTTTTTGTTTCTGATGCCAAGTCATCATCTGAAGAGTGAAAACTTCACACTGCCAGATGTGAAAAGAAACAATCAAGCTACAGTCTGCTAGTTAGTTCTTTCTTGCAGTCGTACACAAACCATTGTCCCATTGGGAGCTCTGTCCTGGGAATCAAAAGGAGAAACTGACTCTAAGACCAAAGTGGAAAGTAGTGAATGATGTTTAAACTTTGTGCTGCCTCTGTTCTATAATCACTCACTTCACTACAATGTTGAACCAACCACAAAATGTCATGTTTTAGTAGTGGAACCCTAACCCTACTGGATGAACAAGAAAATTTTTTTCTGAATAATCGTAACACAAATTCAGGAGGAGCAGCTCACTCAGAGACTTTGATAATAAACGTGATGTCTGAGTAGGGGAATGACTGTGGGTGTAGTCTTTCCGTCTGTTTCCATTTGGAGCTCTGTGACTGAAGACAGAAATAAAGAGAGCTGTGTGAAGGTGTATGTGATACTACTGACCAGGACTTTGCTCGCTTATAGTATCAGGTCAATTCTGTGCATACATTTTGAGTATGGCCTGTATTTAAAACATCTATTTTCACTGCTAAAAGACTAAACAGTGCGTTGGAGAATGTTCAGTATATCTGAGATAACGGTGCACTGATGATTAAATCATCTATGAATTTAAAGTTTTGAAATTGGAACAGAAAGCTCGAGCTGATAGAACACAGCTGTTAGAACAGAATAAAAAATATCTGACTGTATTTCCAGCTTGAAGGAAGTGCTAACGTTGATGCTTGTCTTTTGTTGCTGTTGAAATGAGTTTCTGCTCGTTTCATTTGACCAAACAGCAAACTAAAACTTTATGTCAGCAAAACTGTTTCTGTGTAGATTTGATTTAGAGATCTACTTTTCAGAAACAAAGAGCACAAAGTCGCTGTGGTCCACTGTCTGACACTGATGATCATGTTTTTTTAGAATCTTTAATAAAGATGTTGACATGGATCATTGTTTGGTCTCCTCTGGAGCCTGTTGAACAAAGTTTAATGTAGAATTAAAAGCTAACATCAGCCGACAGGATCCTGTTCTTCATGCACAAATCACTGAATTAACTTGATGAACTTGTTTTTCTCACATTTCTGTCGCTGACACACTGGCTGACTTCACACAGCATGGAGACACAAAGATGGAGGCCTGTGAGGTTTAGAGAATCACTCCCTCGCTCTCACACTCTCTCTTCTTATTAACATGACAGAAATTGTTCCCTCTCGTCTCGTTGTTCTCTTCTCTCAGGATGTGATTTTCAACCAGCCCTCATCAAAGCTGCTTCAAATGCAGTCCAATCAGAAAGAGGGTTTAGAGCTCTGCTGGTTTTACTGGTTCTCAAAGGAAATTGATGGCAGGTTGATGTAACTGCACAGACTTTCTCTGCTCCTACAGTACATGTCACTGCACCTCCTCCTGTAGCTGGATCTCCTGGCTTTGTAATCTTGACCATGATGGTGATTGTTAAACTGTCTACTTAGTGTGTGTGTGTGTGTGTGTGTGTGTGTGTGTGTGTGTGTGTAAGACAGCTATAAAGGGTCAATATATTCACCTGAGTCTGTTTGCTTCACTGAGATCTTACATTAGCTGCTTGTGTTGTATGTTTGAGTCAGTGTGTGATGCCTGTGGAATCCTCTTTCTCCTCATTACGTTTCTCCATGCAACATGGATTACAGTGGCTTGGCTTTGGAGCCACACACACACACACACACACACACACACACACACACACACACACACACGCACACACGTATGATGCACACACACGTATACATATTAAAGTCAGTGCAGGAGTTGTATTCTGGATTTGTTTCTGTGTGGAAAGGGATTGAGTGTGTAGGAGGACAGGAGCCCACGAGTAGAGATCTGTTGTGTAATGACATCAGGGAAGTGCTTTGAATGTATTCACCAAACACTTTTATGAAGATCTCTGAACGTCCACGCTCATCCTGGAAAAGGCTTCATGGCTTCTGGGACTGAAGCAGCATCAAGTATCTCACACTTTGCTCACAATATCACACAGAATAAAAACAGAGAGATGAAATCAAAGCATCAAATTGTCTCTGGAATAAACTTGTTCATCTGATCAGGGCTTGTCTCAAGATTATACCAAAGAATCAAATACAACCTCCAGACTTTTAAAACATCTGACTTCTGTTTTGTTGGCATCAGAGTCAAGGAAATTCTTCCATTTTTGTATTTTTATATAACACAGCTTAATTTACAAAAGTTTAAGTTGATTTCATGGAAATGTTGGAGATTTTGATGTTGAAATAATGTGGATTAAATGTATGCATGACATGAATATTATCGAATGATACAGCTGTGTGTCAGGACTGACGGCTGATGGTGAATACATGAACTACAGATGAGAGGTAATTATAAGGAAGGATGGTGCATTTTACCCTGAGATTCTCACTGACTCTGGTTTCTGTTCACTGACACCTGGAGAAATGAAGTCTTACGCTGAGTTAGTGGAATTGTACATATATTGAAAGAGCTTTCCACCAGATACCAGATATTCTCTTAGTTGACAGAAAATTACAGTTTGACTCACAGAGCAGACTGAGCTGAGAACAAGCTCCCTAAGTGGTGTAAAGCTGGAGAATTTCCCCTGAACTACTGTGCAGCCAGCTGCTTCACAGTTACAGCTTGGATTACATTTCAGAGAAAGCACGCAGGCGTTTAAGAGGCAGGGTCTCCAAAGATGTGCAGCAGAGCTGGAGAGAGAGGAGCAGAATCAAAGCCTACGCCAGCTGTGTGTCAGATTGTAGACGTTCAAATCTGGTTATTTTTTCACTAGTTTTATGGAAGTGACAAACATCTGTAATATCTGTATCATTTTAGTTGTGAGGATTGTGAAGATGACCGACAGCAAACACTCATGAATATTCCCTTTAGCTCCATAATGAAGGAGCGGTGCTGTGCCATCCATATTATCCTGCCTTCCTGAGGGAAGAAGCAGGCAGAGAATAATGCCCCAGGAAATAAAACTAAGGAAAAAAACATGACCTGAAGCTGAGAATAAGCCCGGTAGCATTAATGATTTATTGTATATGGCTAATCTATTTTAGATTTGTCTTTTCTAACCTGGTTTGTTCACAGACACATCTCAGAAAAGAGATATTTAAACAGTCTGACATAATTAACTTGGTGCACTTGTCTTGTCCACGTGTCAAACCAGTGTGATTTCTGTCACGGATGTAATTTGCATATTTTTTCATCACTTTTTCTTGTTGGGTTCTGTTTATATAATTTGTTATTAAATTTGAAGCAGAGCTGGCGTCATGTTGATAATAAGCTTCCACCAAATCCACTCTGTGTCCAGCAGGTTTTAGACCATAACTGTGAGAGTAAATCACACATTAACAGAATATTGAAGTGAAAATGTCACACAGCTTTGGCTCTGCCTTTCACTGTGCAGACGTTTTACAGGTTCTTAGTTTCACGTCAGACTGAGTCTGTCTGTAAGATCTGTCTTCACTTTGTGAGTAGAGTGCAGAGGGAATATAGAAAATATCTCCACACATCTTCAGCTCATTTACATTTGTCTCTTTTCACTTTTGGTCTCCATGATGGATGTTTGTCATTGTGTAGGAAGGTGTCAAACTGTCTGTGAGTTTAAATCTCTCATCATAGTTTTTACTGACTTGCATGATTCTGGTCAGTTGTTGTTAGTTGTTGAAGTCATGATCTGCTATGTTAATGGAAACAAAATATTCTCTTCCATAAGAATCCTTTCTTTCTCCATGGTGATAATTAAACATTGTCCCATCTAATCTTAACTCAAATATCAGCTTTACTGTCTCTGTCTGTTTGCTGACAGCTCCGTCTTTCTGCTCACGCTAACGTGATGTTAAACTTGTGACTATAAATCAATGTTGTCTCAGTTCAATCCATTGAGCCTCCATGGCTCAGTGAGCATGTGGCTTTGAGTGAACGATTGTTGGACTAATCTGATCTGAAGACTGCCAGTAAATGTTTCAAGATCTGAAATGTAAAGCTTGATTCATTTTCCAATCTGCCAATATTCAAAGACTGATGTGATGGATATTTAAACTAAACTAACAGGACACAATAATGACTTCAAAGACTCCTGCACAACTAATGGCCCCTAAATGCACCATGATCTGTACAAACTGCAGCGTTCTCCTGTTGGGTGATACCATTTCTCATCCATATGTGAGCTGAAGATCTCTCTGTGCTAAACATCTTTCATACAGCTTTCATACAGTTTCATTTGAGATATGATGCAACAGAAATCATTGTTCACTGTATCAAAGAAATGACCATCTGTAAAATATGTCAGGAAATCTTTTTGAACCCACCGCTGAGTTTGTTAATCTGTCTGAGAGGAAAATTGAGGATGAAACACCAAGACAAGACAACACAAGCAGACAACAGAGACGTGTAGAGGACAGGATTTAGTCAGTCAGAAATAATCCATGTGAGGAAGTGGTGTGGATTAAATAAACGCTGTGATAGAGCAGAGGACTGATCAGAGAGAGCAAGGACACTTTGGTCAAATGTTTCTCCTGTTTCTCCTCCTGCTCTGTCCCATCCTTCCCTTTTTTGTCCTCTCTCTCTTCTTCATGGGTTCATGAAGGTTGTCCAGGCTCTCAGTTTGTATCTAAGCAGTGATTTAGTGAGGTGACACACTCGTGGACTGATGTGTTGCCTTTAGAGGTCAGAGGAACCCGTGTGAGAGAAGGACACAAAGATAGATAAAGAAAGAGAAACTGTTGAATGTGACGGAGAGAAATAGATTTTAATGCTTCTCTCTAACAAGAGCCACATATACGCTCTCTCACTCTTTCTCCTGTTCTCACCACAGAGTTTTAAAATGAACTTTGATAAGCCGTGGCAGTTATTTAAAGGATAATTCAGCAAAGAAACACATCAGAGTACCCACAGCTGAGAGTGGAAATGAGATATTCTGTCCGTATGTGTGTGTAAGTGGCTGATTGTGTCGACATAAGCTTTAAATATCTGTGTATATGTGCAGACTCATCTCTCCTGTCTGTCAGGCTCTCAGCAGCATGTTAGACATTTAATGAGGTACTTCTGCAAGTTATATCTTTCTGTAATATAGTAAAAATCATATTCTACCTTTTTACTGCAGATTGCTGTGAAGAAGTGGAAGATCAGCTGGTAGTTTAGAGTGAACTATTACTATTACTAAACCTGTTAAAGCTGATCTCACACAGTAGAGCTTGATAGAAACATTGAGCAGGATTGATGATTCAAGGTCAGTTTTGGGTTACAGTCAGACAGACAGAGCATGATTTGATGAACAGATGCATCATTTGACTACATTTGCTCTGTGAGCTTGTGTTTTGTGTGTGTGTGTGTGTGTGTGTGTCATCCCGCTGTCTCAGCATCCATAAATGATCATGTATGAGTAGCACTGAAACAATCAGTTGATTAATCAATGAGTCAGTCAACATAAAATCCAAACAGTCTCCACTTCCTGTTTCTCAGCTGTGTGAGGAGCTGTCTGTGGTGCTGAACTACTCGAGTTTCATCTTTTTGATTTCTGGAGAACATTTTCACTTTGGGTTTCACTCACACTCGTATCCTGTCACGTTCTCCCTCCAAAAAGTATCACCAAAAAAAAATGAACAATTTACCAGTTCATTATAAACAAGTGACTTCCAACCACAACCTCCTTTTTGACTGCAGTACTTTTCCTTCTTCAGTTTGTCTTTTGATTTTTTTAATGAACAGAGGAATCTCCCCCACATACATACTTACATTTAAACTGTACTGTGGTGGGCAAATAATACTACATACTATATTATAATACTTAACTATTAAGTTGTTCAATCTTTTATGGTGGTACTATGCTGAACTATACTGTAAGATGATCACAGATGCACAATGTTTGCACTAATGGTAACCATAAAGGACATCAGACCACACTGTGAGGCTGGCAGCATCATTTCTCAGCTGTCTTATCTAAATATTACAGGGCTGAGTGTGTGTCTGTGAGTAAATCACTGAGATTAACAAACATGCACATGAGGTGTGTAACACCTTTAGAGGGCTCAGTGATCATTTCTGACATCCCACAACAGCTAAAGGGATAAAGACTACTATACTCATCTCCATGCATGATTATCTCGAGCTTCCTGCATTGATCAATAAGTTCTGAGGCACAGATTGGTTTCACTGCCAGATAATCAGCAAACTAATGAGACCCTTGATATGACTGTCTAAAATGTTCCACTCAGCAGAGACTGAACTGCTTCAGCTACAGTTATAGTAAGATGTAGTAGAAGTGAACATTGTAAAGTGGAGAAGAACTGACCTCAAAACAGTTTCATTGAATCCAAAACACACATTTGTCAGCTGTGCTGGACATTATCTCTGTCAGGATGCCTGTCAGCTGGAGCATCCTAACAGAGATAATGTCAGAGGGGTGGCCATGCTCACTGCTCTTTACTGTTTGATGCTTATCTAAAGCATGCACTGTGGCCACCCATAAGAACTACAAATACCATCAGCTTCCAGCCACTTGATCAACTGTAACTATTGAGTCCAGCATCATGTGACCAGAGCTGCTGACTTTCTAATAGGTGGAAACATCAGACACAGTGACAGGTCTGTAGAAACTCTCCACAGGTTGTTTGGCATCAGGGTCTGTTGTTTTAATCCTGCGTCATGCTGACAGTGTCAGGACCGGCTCCAGGAGTGGATGTGACCCACAAAGAGGTGAAGAGAGACACAGCGGGCAGGAGGCCAGGAGAGACAATCCAGTGCCAGAGACACACACTGCCACACTGCCAGAGGTTACTCAGCTGGCTGCCATAAAGATTTCCACTGTTGAAGCAACAGACTGACATTAACAGCCTGTAGCCATGGCAAAGGACAAGGAGCAGTCTGTTACAGCAGGAGAGGATAGGATGGGAACAGTGAGGGAGCAAAGAGCCATAATCTGTCCCAAAGGTGAGATACAAGACTGGCACAGGCAGAGATGGAGGCTTAAAATGACAACCTGGCACTGTGGATCTGACTCAGTCCCAGAGGAGAGAGACTGGCTAGACAAGGAAGAGAGAGAGAGTCGGCCACTTGGTGATACAGGATGTTTTATTCAGCACTTTGCAGAGGAACAGGTCGTTTGTGACTGGATGGGATCAACAGTGAACTGATATTCAGAAGAACACATCATTTGTTTTATGTCTCACAGTAAGAACATTTCCACAAACAGCAGTCAGTAATATTTGCACAGTTTGAGAAGCACGATTGAAGTTCTGATCAGGTCAGCACACATGGCAGCACTTTAACTCTGTTAACTTCTCAACCTGGAGGAAACTTTCAGTAACAAAGAGTTCATGTGTAAAAACAGATACAGACAATTGATTGATCGATTGATTGGGGTGGAGGAGAACCAGCAGCAGCAGCCTCCAGCAGTAGAGGAAACAGACAAACATGAGGTGTCAGTGAAGTCATAAATATCATGGTGTGTGTTTCAGCAGTGGTGATGAGGCTTCATATGAAGCTTCAGGTGTGTCTCGTCCTCCCCTTCCAGCTGTGACTTTGTCAAACTCTGCCTGCATGCTGTGGTTTGTCCCATGAGGCTTCACTGTCACCTTCACTACCAGCTAATATTTGTTATTCTGGTTGTGTTTTGCATAATTTTCAACAGCAGAAACTCAAAAGTGAAACTCCCTCACACCTCACCAATAAATATTTATGAAGACATTTAAATAATGTGATTTTGTTTTGACAAAATATTATTTGGACAGTAGAATGGTGCAGTTAGGAGGTGCAGACGAGGTGGAGTACTGTTTGGACCGCACACGTTTGTTTTGGCTTTTTGTAAAGTCCTAACTGAGATGGATGGTTAAACTACAGTTATCTACAGCTGACCTCAGTCAAGACAACTGAACATGGTAAACTGTTTAGTGCAGTATTCGGTCAGTGAACAGAAACTGGTCTATCTATCTTCAGACATCAGACGTCTGTTGTTCAACTGAGCCAAAAGGAAAATCTGTGTGTAAAGATTTACACTTTTCAGTATCTTTGAGCAGAGCATCAGGTACAACAGCAACATTTCTCATGTTAGTTAGTTAGTTGGAGATGGATGAGATGAGATGATGAGAAACACAGAGGCTGGGAGGAGGGTGGAAATGAGAGGAAGAGATTTAAAATACAAGCAGGTGAAGAAGAGAGATTTTTTGTCACTTATTTAATTCAGTCAGAACAATTCTCAGCTCCTGTTTCCATGGCAATGGGCAAATATCTCAGGTCATTGGTCTTTTTATCCTGCTCGGTTATTAAAAAAATAAATAAAATGGTTTTAGAGCAAGGTTAAATATGATTTTTTTTTTTTTTTTCACTGTATAAAATGTGAGCTTGGATCTGTCATGAATTTTGTCAACTCTAAACAGCACAGTCTGTTTTTATTGAATACAGTGATATATTTCATATTTCTTCACTGCATGAAAGGTGAGCATCTGTGTCACTGGAACTTTTATTGTGAATATGTTTAGAAGACAAAAAAAACCACTCAGATAAACTCACCTGTTACCTTTTCACTGTTCTCGTGCATTGAGTTTGTTACTTGTGGTCAGTAGTGTCTAAATTAACAGGAATTGTGCCTCAGTGAGAGAAACTGATAAAAACTGCTGAGCAGAAAAAGTGTTTGCTCTGGGTTTTGGTTCACTGGACTTTGTGAATTCATTTCTTTTTAGTTTTATGCTCATGCAGATTCCTCGAAGGTCTCTGCCTGCCAGCTGTTCCTGTTCTGCAAGCCTCGCACTTTTGTAGACAAACACAGTATGCATAATTTCTGTAATAAAGAGAGACGTTTGGTAGATAAGTTTTCATGGGAGAAGCACACATACTGAATGTGGTGAATAATTTGAATTATAACGTGACTGGATAACACTCAGACACTGTCACTCAGACTGGAATTGAGATGGAATCTGGTTTGACCAATAAAAAAAGATTGTGCTTGTAGGAGGGAAGCTGTGTTTGCATTGAAAGGTGTCAGTCAGAGCAGACACACTGTGCCTGTCGCTCTGCAGGAGAAGCAGCAAACAGAGAGACAGGTCTGGCCATCAGCCTCTTGTGTATCCACTGCAGAGTGAAATGCTGCTACGCTTGGCTCCATCTCTTCAGGTCTGATGGTCCTTTATATTCAGCAGCTCCTCAGATATGAGCTGGGCTGTGAGCCACATGATGATAACCAGCAAAGGAGAGGCCAGCTGGGAGAAGGAGAGAGATAAAAAGGACGGTCATTATGTGTGTGCATTACAGTTATCGTTCATTTGAAAGGTCTGGACCACTTGTGAACTTTAGTCATGCATGCTGTTGTGTTCAGACATTAACCATCAGGCTGAAACACGGGAGCAGGTTGGACTTTCACAGCCAGTTGCTAAATCACAGATACATGAACTTTTTATGTTTTTAGTTGAATGTCTGGTGTGGAGAGTCTGTGATGGACAACATGAAGTCCAGCAGCATTGTTTATCCCGAATCAGCATCATGCTGAGCTACTGAATATCTGAGTGTGTCTGTGTGGAAAACTGTCATCTTTCCTCATCAGATGAATCTTTCTTGCTGTAAACAGTAATCATTTGTAGCTTGGAGCTCTGGTTGTTCTCAGCAGGGCAGATCTGCTGGTGTGACTGTGATCATGCTGCATAAAAACTTCCTGCTGGGAGATCTGTGAGGTTACAAAGCAGATCAACAGTGATTCATCAGCCAGTATGCAGGATAAATGAAGAGGATGGAGATCAAATGTAATGTGCAGTGACAAGTGTTGGAATTTATTTCATAATGATAAAACCTCAGATAAAACATGAAAGGGACGATCCCTGAGAGGGAGGCACAAAAAGACAAAGACCCTGTATCTTCTATATTCTCTAATGAAGGTTCAGTTTTCTCAGTGGAGATTAATCTCAGTGAAACTTTGTTTCTCTCCTCTGCTGTGCATGGTGGCACACAAACGATCAAGTCAGTGTGTTTGACAAAGAGTGAGAAATGGAAAATGGCTGGTGTGTCTTGAGAAATCAGCCCCTCTTCAGAGCAAATGAGACATTAAATGAAGCACATTGTGTTGATATTGTTCTGCTGCAGTGACACATTGACTCAAGAAGAGTTTGACTTTCAATCAGCCTGTAGACAGACTGGATCTTCACACACACACACACACACACACACGCACACGCACACGCACACGCACACGCACACAAAGAATAAGAAATGTTCTTTCATCCTCAGCAGTCCCAGCAGTTTCACACTGAGGACAGACAAACATCATTGAGTATACTGTATCATCACCTGATCAGCCAAAGTCAGGTTTTGTCTCTGGATGTTACTCGGTTGTGGTTTTCTAGTTTAAAAAGGATTCATTCATTTAATGAGTCTCTTGGCCAATAGGAAGATTTTCAGTTACTTTCTGTATCTACATTTTTATTTCCCAGTATAAATGTATTTACGAGGCAATACAGTGACAGGATGTTTTTTCAGATGTTTGTAAAGAAGATTTTACAGGAGGCTGCTGCCACGCTGCAAAGTGATCGCAGTTTTGTTGTTGTACTCATATCTGTCAGGGCTCGAGACTGTAGAGCAACATCATGATGAGGATGATGATGATGATGAGTAATGAGTTAGTGTTGGATCATTTCATAGTCAAACATTTCTTCACACTGATGCTGTGTTTCCTTTGCTGTGATATGATTCGTCTCCTCACACGAGCTGCAGCTGTCAGTCAGATGAGACAGAACTTTGAGCTGAGTGATCCAACCAAGGAACACACACACACCCTGCTGTTACTGTAGACTTCAGCAGCATGGAGTCAGTTTCAGAGCTGTCCTGATAAAGACTTCTCTGCCTCTCTGTATAACTGTGTGTGTATGTACTGTATGTCTGAGTGATTCTCTGTCTCCACTGGAATTCTGTCACCATCTGACAGTCCAGAGGAGAAATTGTGTGTTTGTGTCTGTGTGTCCCTGAACATGAAAATTAGATTATTTGACACTCAGTTACTTTCAAGACTTCCTCAGTTAATAAATGTTTCCTGTGTTATCAGTTAGTTTGACAGGATCATGTAAACAGTGTAACAAACTGTGTAATCCATTTTAATGAGTAGTGACTTGAGCATGAACAGCAGTTAACTTTAAAATGTCCAATATTCAGTTCATAAAATCAAAGAAATCACTTCAGTTCAGCATTAATATGATCAACTTGTCAGACAAGAACAGGGACTGTGGTCAATTTGAGTTCATGCTGCTTTCATTAGATTCATAATTCACAACATTCACCAGGCAAGATTTTCAAGGCATGGAAACAAATATATCAAAATGTCCAAAGAAACATCTCTGAATGAATCTGCATCTCCTTGTCAAAGCAAAACCTTCATCTGGCAGCATTGACAGGAAGTGTCTTCTCGTCCCCTTTAGTCCAAAACCAAAACGTTTCCATTAAAGATCCATTAGTCACATTTGTGATGTGCTGAGATTTGAAATGTTTGAACAGTCAAACACATGAACTCATGAATGAATCGCTTACTCTTACTCTTTATTTTAACACTAGAGTTTGGGATGACATGGATTTTCTTGAATATAACAAAGCACTTCTATGTAAATGAATCTTATGTAGGCCAGAAACCCTGCAGTCCTCAGTTTAAATGAAGACCACATTCTCACATGATGTGAACTTTGTGACACTGTGAAGTCAGTGTGTGTTCTCTTGGTCAGCCAGCGGGTTGATGTGTGTCTCCTCAGTGTCCAGTCCTTGGTCCTATTTCCATGTTCTTCTCTGGTTGATCCAAAGCTGGACAGCCAGAGGGCTGGAGCTGCTCTCTTGTGTCCTGTCAGTGGTTGGACCTCAGCTCTCTCTGTCTTTTCCCCACCAGACTTCACAGACGATACAGAAACTAACCTCCATCTTCTGTCCTTCAAACCAGGACAAAACTTGACCTCTTTTTCAGTCATGTCATTGTCACTGTCCTGCTGTCTGCTTTGACTGATGAAGGGAGCTTTAAATAGGATCCATCACAGCTGTGTGGTTATATTTTAATGAACATGTTCAGAACTGTCATGAATCATTGATTTTCCTAACTCCTCCAGATGAGACATTTGTAACGTAAAGATATTTTTCCTTGTTTGCACTGAACCATTCATCCTATTGTATTTACAGTGTTAACCAACTGTTTGGACATGTAATTATTAACAGAATTAACAGAAGATAAGAGCATCAGTGTGCCTCACATCTGGACAGTGCTGGATCTGGTTACTACAGATGTTGAATCGATCACATCAGCAGCTAATCCACCTTTCCTCCTTTCACACACTTGTGTTCAGTAATCCCTGCAAGGTTTCACACTTAGGATTATAGAGGTGTGTGACTGATCCAGATGGAGAGGATACAGAAATAATGTTGACATGGTCAGGAGAAGAGCAATGAACGAGCTAACAAGTCTGCAGAGACTCAACATGAGAATCCTCCAGAAAACAGCTGAGTCATACAGGACGTGTGTCAGTGACCCTGTGGAGCTCATTGACGGATACATTTAATAACCAACAAAAGTAACGTGTCAAACATCAGATCTTCTCAGGAGCTGGCAGTTTTTGAATCCAGTGTCAGAAGTTATTTTGAGACTCAGGTACCTGTGTGTGTTTTCTGCCTCAGAGAACCAGGAGCCTTTCATGATGGGTCACCCAGGGATGTTGTACTCTGTGGCTATGTACTATTATTTTCTCTGAAGATGCTGGTTGACTAAATCCAGTGTTTCTCTGCCACATCAGTACAAACCCAACAGACACATTTCCTCCTTTCTCTCGGTGACTCCCTCTGAAAACTGTTCCTCCTCCTCCTCCTCCTCCTCCTCAGTAGAAACATTTTAACTGCATACTGACACTTCAGAAGAGTCACAGAGTGGAGTTGGGTCTCTGGTATCTCTTCACACTTCGGAGATGGGGTTTAATTTGTTGTCTGTGAGAGTGTGTGCATGTGTGTGTGAAAGGTTAACAGATGACCTTTACTCAGCATTAAACCTGATAGAACAGCACAGCGCTGACCGGCCTCTGGGAGCCTCAGCTGATGTGAACTGAAACTAAATGAAGTTCCTGAATCCTGAATCAGAAACAGAGAAGTCCACTGTTACAGTTCATCAGCTGGATGATGGAGCGATGCATAAACTCTGAATGCTACAGGAAATGCATAAAACAGCAGTTGTTAAAATTTACTAGATTTCTGCCTTCATCTGTTGACCCCATGTTTGTTCTTCTCAGCATGGTCAAACACAGAAGATAAAACTTGAATGATCCTCCAGGGGAAAGTTAATGAAAAGGTCATGTGTCGTGAGTTTCAGAGTGTTGTCTACAGAGCAGCCACCTCCTGAACTGTAAGACTGGCTGCTTGCCTCCATCGTGAGTCTTCGTCCTCTCTCATTGTTCTTTTCTTTTTTTATTCAGGACAGGCTATGAGCAGGTGAAGCCTGACTGTTCAGGGACAAAATAAATGGCCTCTGAATAACACGGCTATTGTCTTTCTTCTTGTCTCTTGTTTGCTTCATCTAGTTGCTGAAAGTTTCTCTGTATTCCTAAAGGTGCTGTTGAAGGTACGCTTGTTTCACCTTTCTTCCTCGGCTCTTGTCAGCCTGCAGTGGTGTTCATATTCCTTTAGATTGAGCGTTGTAACGTTCAGCTGTGATCAAAGTTGTTGAAGTTGAACCATGAACTTCATTTAAATCAGATTTTAACATGATATTCAGAGGAAAAGTTACTTGTTGCTGGAATGTAGAAGCAGGTTGTTGTGTCCGGTAAAAGCAGTTAGCCTCACTGATGTTCACCTTATTTTTCAGTTTCATTTTCAGTCTGAGAGTTAACAGGATGCTAATGCACAGCTCAGCACTTTTAACTGGTGAACCTGCTGCTTTTCTTCTCTTGTTGTTCCAGACGGCTGAACACAGAGTCTCATTAAATCCAATTATACTGATCATCATCTCTCCTCCTCCTCTCCTCATTTATGAATAGACACTGTTAATGTGTCTCTCTGCTTACAGCAGTAAGTTAATGGAAAAGCAGTGAGTTGAAACTTATCGTCTCATTTCTGTTAAGTCGTGACTCTCTCCTGTTTTTATAGATACACACTTGTTCTCATCTCATTAGATCATTTTTTTTAATCTGACGTTATATTAGTCAAACAACAAGAACACCCTTTAAACTGAAGCAGTGAAGTGTTTTGACTCTTTCCATCTATCCTTTGATCCGTCCATCAGTTCATTCATCTGTCTACCATCTACAGTCTGTCTATACTTCATGACAGTCACTGTCTTCTTGTGTAGAGTCATTAAAATATCTGACCTCTGTGGCTTTTCACTGAAATTCAAACAGTCCAATCAGCTGCAGGTCTGATGTGATGGAGCCGCTGGGATGAATCAAGACAATGAAACTTGTAAATGGACCATTAATGAACCATCATCCAGTTTAAGTTAAGCAGAGGAATCATTACAGCCTCTTCATGTTCTCTCTAAATGAAATAGTGCAGACACAATATTGACTCCAGCCGAGCTCTTTACCACCAGACACCTGTTGTGAGTTTGCTGGAAATGATTTTCTCCAGCTTCTCACTACAGAGCATTGTTTACTCTTTGCTGCTGCACTGCATTGTTCACTCCTACAAGCTTCCTCCACCTAAAGGCCTAATTATCCAGTCTTTAATGCACAAACATTCATGGTCTGCCAACTCATCGAGGGCTCTGTGTCTGTGCAGTGCTGGTTCTCAAATGTCGTCATTTATCCTGAAACGTCATCATTTAAGTGATGAAAATGGCGACTGCTGAGGCAAGAAGTGTCCAGTGTTATACACACTCAACTTTTTGACCGTTGTGAGTGCACCATCTCTGTACTTAATGTACACTGCACTTAGCCATAGCTAACAGTGTGAAGGCACTTATGTACTTAAAATAACTGAATAAATAAATAAGTGTAAGTATGTGAATTGAAACACAGCATGTGTCTCTCTTTGTTAAAGGTCTGCTGATAAAGTGTTAATGTGAGATGTGTTTGTGGAAATGTTAATGTTCATCTATTGACGTGAGTGGAATAATTGGTCCCACAGAGATAAGAGTAGCATGAACCATTAATAAATGATAAACTGTCACTTTATGTAGTCACTGTGATTTTCCTCACATACATAAAAGCCTATTACTGCATACTGTAACACATTACATAGGAGAGTTTTACTACTGTACATGCATTTACATACCTAGAAAAAGAGTGAACTACTCACCAACACTGACTTCCACTTTAAGTCCAAAACTGAAAATACAGAATTTAACTGATAAATCTGTGATTATCTAAATGTCACAGCAGACAACATTAAAATTTGTTTTAATGTCTCCTGATGCTGTGACATTTGTATATGAATGAATATTCATGTAGCTAAAAAATAACATTATTATTATTGACTCTACAGTACAGACTTTATAGTTAGAATGTATTTGTCCTCTGAACATCTTTAAATATGAACTTTCTTGTAGTTGATCTGTGAGAGGTCACTCTCTGGTCTGGTTGTTAGAAGTGGGAACTTTTCCTCCACTTTGTCTTGTAACAGTGGGCAGCATGATGAATGGGCACGAAGAGGCGGCTGTGCCAAAGTGCACTGAACAGAGAGGAATACAGAGCTGCTATTGAATCAGTTTATTATAAGTAAGTCAGGTTATTGAAAATCAATCAGAGGAGGACAGAATAAAAGGTAACATCATATCATGCCGTGAATAGTGCAGCTAGCAGTGAGCACTGTCTCTGTCCATAGCGCTGACTGGGAGCAATGATCAGCTTACTGCATGTTACCTCTCAGACAATTTTAATCAATATTTTTTCAATATTTTCAAATATAGAATACAATCTAACACGCAATTCACAAAAAAAGTTTCCATTTTCCCTCTTAAAGATTCAGAGAACCAAAGCTGCTCCACTGACATTCAGAGAATTAAACAACAGACTTGGACTTAATAGAAACTGAGGACAACTTGTTTTCTGCTCCATCTAATTGGAGAATTTGACTGGACTAGTCTTATGGCGTGATATAAAACAAGTGGTTTGGATAATGATGATCTGCCCACATATCACTGAAAACAATTGTCTTTGGGAAACACTGAATTTGTTTTTGTTCAGACATGATTCAAAACAGATTTTATAAACTGTCGTCCTTTGTCTAGTCTGAACCCAGACATAGATTGATATACAGCATGTTTTCATGCTCTTTATGTTTTATAAAGGTCAAGAAGTTCAGAGCAGGTCTGTGTTGGTTTTATTGTTTGCTACACTTCCTGAATACTCAAACTGATCTGATATCAGCTGATGTCAGGACACAAATCATTTACATTTCATCTGCCTGACCGATGGCCTTTTTTATTTTTGACTCCAACATGAAACAAGACTTGATTTTTCTCAGAGAATCAGCAGTCATCTTCTGTGACTCTGACAGCAAACTGTATTTTTCACTGTATGATTGTGGAAAGATTCAATCTGACCTTTAGTTTGTTTATGCCCTTGTGTCTCTGCTGACAGGTTTATTCTTCTTAAAATACAAATGAGCAGTGTGATGGAAACTGATGCAGGATATAAATGAACTATAAGGCCTCGTGTTGAAGCTTCACAGAGAAAAATGAACAGATAAATGAAACGACGTGAAATATACAGTGGAGATAAAATGAACTGATTATGAGATGTGAGCAGCACAAGCTGTGACTGTAAATGCTGCTGATATTTGTCAGTGATACAATGATGAAACAAATAGTTTAATTTCTGTAACATGACAATTTCAGGAAACTAATTTCTGATGTTGTTTGGCAGTTATTGTAAATTCATGATAATCACTGTGATTCACAGGATAGTTACAGTTCGCTACTGTGGTGATAATGATGCTGTCTTTCTCTAACAAGTTTGTTTGATAATCTATCATCGCTGTTGTTTGGCAGAGAGACTTTAATGCGAGTAAAATAAATCGAGGAATTAATGAGAAGAGGTACTGTTGTTGTTCTCGTTTATCATGGTTATTGGAGTTTGAACAAAGTTTGTCCATCTCAGCAGTTATAGCTTTAAATTTACTGAGACTGACATGATCCACGTCTCTCTTCCTCCCATCTGACAAGACATAAGAGCTTTATCTTCAATGATAAAGTTCAATTAAGATGCTCAGAGTGGGAGTGAAATATGTGGGAGTCAAGGTGTTTTTTGGGGGTTTTTTTCTAGTGAAGTGTGTATTAATCAATATTATGAAGTGGTTTGGATGTTCTCCGGCAGAATCTTGACAAGATCCAAGCCAAGTAATTATGAGGTAAAATATGATTTGCTGTCACATCTCCTGGCAGATGAGGACATAATGTAGGACAAGTGCTGAGGAGGTTTATTACAGTGTTGTCACATGACTGAGACGACTTCACAGATACATAATGACCTCATGTTCTGCACTGTCCCTTTAACAGAACAGATCTTTGACTTTGAATTGTCAAACACAGACATATGTGGTCAGTTACAGTAAGCAGTTTTTTGTTTTTTCTCTCTGCTTCCGCTGAATGATTCCCAGCACAGTTGCCCTTACCTGAGGCTGCTTCACAGTTTGAATTTGAATAAAGTTATTAATCTGCTCAGCTGGATGTTTACTGAAGTGGTTGAGTGCTTTACTTGAGGGCAGTCGTAAATTATCAGGAAAACAAATGAATCAAGATTTGTTCAATTAGTCAAACATGTGAAGGACTTCCTCTCTGGTGTTTTGTGTTGTGACTGGACTCTCAGGATGGACTCTAGGTTAGAAAGAAACAAGCAGGATGTATATACTGTTAGCCACCCTCACCTCAGTGGAGCAAACCTCTTTAAATATGTTTCTTCTCTCTCTCTCCATCCTCATCATCCCTCATCTCACCTGTTGTGTTCAGGTCATACTCGCTGATGCAGAATAATCCTTGTTGAAACATTTTAATATCACTCTGTGTGGATCAGGTGGATCAGGTGTCTAATCCAAACACAAGAACATTTACTCAGGCTTTTAGTTGCACAGTACAAAGTCAGGCAGACCTGACTCGTTCCACTGATATCATTTCAATCAGGAACAATTCATCTGGTTATTTAGAAGCTTTATTAAAACAATAAAACATAGACTTGTGTGCTTTGTCATCATCTCTTTTAGTTGCAGTCAGCACAGATGTTTATCTGCAGAAATCATCAGAGGATGAAGATTTAATATCTTTGACAGATGATATAAACTTCCATGAAGTGAATCACATTATGAAACAGCTTCATCACCTGTTTAAAATGCAGCAATGAGACTTTTAATATGTTCTGATAAAGTATGTTATACATTATTAAAGGATTCATAATGAGTCCATCATCTTTCATGCATACATTGCAGAGTATTTGCACATTTCATTTGCACTGTTCGTTCCCAAACTGATGATGTGTCAGTGGCAGCAGGTCTTTGCTTTAATGAGTGGATGAAAGGAGCTGTCTTCTCGGTCATTTCTACAGGAGAGGTTGTAGAAACAGTTCACACCATCTTGTGCCACGTGCAGCATTTTTATTTTATTGACCATGAATGTTATATTACAGATTTTTTTTTCTTTTTCCCAAAATATTAAAGTCTCCTTTGTGTTGTCAAGGTAAAAATATCCAGACTGTGAGACTTGAGCTTGTTATCGTTACTTTGTTTTTTTGTGTGAAGGGATTTAAAATTCAATCCTTTACAGTTTACAGGGTTTGTATTACTGAGATGTAATTCTAAAAATGTTAGACTTTGATTACAATTGATTTGGCTTGGAGAAATATTTTGTAATTATGTTTCAGTGTGTGATTATTTATTTAGAACAAAGAGAAAGCAGCAGCAGCGGATTGTACAACCGTAAAACACAAACTTTGTGTATTCAGAGTCCAGACAAACTTGACAGCATTGTGTTGACTTCATAAAATACAGAAACAAACAACATAGACGCAATAAAACAATAAATCAGACGAGTCAAAGTGAGCTTTCAGAGCCTTTAGAAGCTTTTCTAGCAGCACAGAAGAAACTGTCTGTGTTTCTGTTGTTTTGTCTTTCCTCTCTCCTGTCAGAGAGGTTATGAGTGCTGCTCACTGTTTATGCACTTACACTGTCCTCGAGTCCTCCGCACGAAAAGAGACTTAAATCACAGAGACACACTGCATCATGTGCTGGGTGCTGCTGTGCCACATATGTGGACAGGCTCTGCTGTTGTGATGATAAGGGTCATGCTGGCTGTGTTGTGGGTTTGGCCACAGTGTCAGGAGAGGCTTCAGGAGAGGATGTGATGCACAAAGAGGTTAAAGAGAGACACAGCAGGCAGGAGGCCAGGAGAGAGAAACACATCATCACTGAGCGCAGACCGAACACACACTGTGTGTGTTTGTGCTGTGGATCAGAGAAAGATGTCACTGAAACAACTCTTTGTTTATCAGTATTCTGCTGAAGCTTCTGGTAAAGTTGGACTTGTTTGAGGAGACAGACAGAAGAGCTGATGTGAAGCAGAAATCTGACTTTTGAAAAGAAAAAAAATAATATTATAAGAACTTCTGTATGTTTCAGCCATACACACAAATATATAATATGCTCTAAGTGGCAGTGAGCCTTTCTCTCTCTCAGAGACATTTTGACATGTCACAGTCAGACAAACACAGGTGTCATTAATCCAGTTAATTGAGCTGCTTCAGTCTCAGGGTCCTTGTGTTGTGCATGCTGACTCAGTCACATCAGAGCAGAGCCATCGTTAATGTGATTAGTAACACCTGTGCGTTACTGACTATGACAAGTCAACATGTCTGCTGTGAACACGTCCTGTT